>QLOO01001488.1:0-22759 GCA_003313855.1 Suillus sp. MG131 | reverse complement strand
AAAGAGTCTGGTTTTGCAAGCAGAAAAATCTGTCAGAGAGATTTATACAAATAGGAGATCTGTAACAAGTGGAAGATCTATTTTTTTTGGGGGGGAGAATGGGCTCTCCTTATATACATTTTCTGTAGGAAAAATATGTAGGTATGCAAAGAATAAAATAAGAAGAGAACCAATCAGAATATTGGGTTTCACCCAATAAAAGAATAAAATAAAAGTAAAAGATGGAGCTATGACATCATACATGAGTCATTGCGGAGCAGAATATTCTAGTTTGTGGAGCAGAACCTTCTGGAGCCAATGATATCATATTATGACATCATGATGACATCATACCCTTATGGGTACAATTTTGTCAAGTGCCCAAAGTGTCAAAGCATCCTAATGAAAAAGTAAATCAAGGAAATAGTAGAGAAAACTGCACAGAAATAATAATACAATAACAGAACATAAGGCTCAGGCTTTTTTGGGTAGATTATTGATAGGCTTTGAGCTTTTCTCTATGATTTTCTCTAGCCAAAGTGAATAAGCCAAAGGTAAGGAGATACCTTATCCTTTATTTTATTCCTACATCGACTAGGTCATAATGTGATTCCCATCTCACATATGACTTTTCTTTGAAACATGCTGAAATCTTAAATTGTAAAGGGAAAACTGAAATCATAGACCAAGGTTTTGATTCCAAGGTATGACTTGACTGGTCTGAGGACTAAGCTGACAGACTTTGTCTTTTCAGGGGTCTCCTATTAGACATGTCCATGCATGGTTTCTGAATCATGCAGGACAGCATTTGACTTCAAGGGACCGTTGATACTGATTTTCAGCATCAAGCTTGCTACTACCATTCCATGCACCATAAATTTCAACTGTACTGCAAGTAGAAACATATTGGTCTTCAGCGTGTATGACAGTGAGATGAAAGTGTTCACACCTACCTGATTACTGTAGATCTAATATCCTGTGGGCCATTCTAGACATACACTTAGGGGCATAGATGGTGCCATCATCACTACAAACAACACTGGGCCATTAATGTAAGTGATATTTACATCAATCATTGATAATCACTTACCATGTCACTACAGTGGGCATGCTTCTGTAGATGCAGCTCAAATGCTGTTCCTGATGGATACTGTTATGAATGGATTCAGCTTACATCACCTGAATGATGCAGTGTGTATCCACACCTATAATACCAACCCAGTCAAGACATTTCCGAAGCAGGTTGTTTTTAGTGGGAAGGCTACCCTTGTGGTTGGGGGTAGTGACACAGGAGTTCTTTATGTTTTTGATAAAAATGAAGGAACACTGAAACAAATCTTGCAACATGCCAATACAGGCTGAGTACAAACTGTGACAGTGTGCTATTTACATGAAATAAAAATTTTGATCTGACAGACAAATGTAAGACATACAACAGCACATACCACAGCCTGATCTTCAGAGCAACATCTGTAAATGACATGGAACCAACCATCTCCATCTGGTGTCACAAACAAGACAGTGTTGCAAAGTTAGCAGACAACCATCTTCTATCAGCACTGAAGAACTTTGTATGGGGAATAGTCCTGCTCGTTATTGCAATGGGGATGATAGCATGCATGAGTATTATTGTCAGAGACAAAACAAGCTGACCTACTAGGCTGCAGGTTTTCAGGCAATACAATACATTATCATTGGCATCACTTGGAAATGTCTGGCAAGAATATTCAAAGTTTGGGGATTGACTGCAGGACCTGCCAGATGATGTTTGTCTCTTACTAGAGAACTATATCGAGGATCAGGGGGGCAGAGTCCATGAGAGGGCACATAGCCCAGTGGATAATGGGAAACATGACAAACATGTCAAGTCCATCACACTGGAATATGAAAAGTTGCATGATGATTCTAAGGATGTGCACACTGTGATTCTTCTTGGATAATAGACAGATTCTGATATGGTGAAAGAATCTATACACAGTGTATCCATTCAAATCAATAATTGGGCACTACACTTCAACATGACAATTTGTGGGCACATCTGTCCAGGCTTAGCCCCTATCATTAACAGCATTGATATTTTAGTTACCATCACTGCAGTCAAAGTCAAAGTCAAAAAGTGTAATTATATCAACTTTATTCTAAATTTACTATTGCACACAAAGCTACCTTCGACTACAGTACTGAATTTGGTGCACCTGTGACACTTTGAAGTCAGAAAGAAAGGGAAGTTTATGATAGATGTGGGTTAATATATGAAATGACTATAAAATTCAATCTCAGCCCAAAATCATACTCAGCACCCATGGCCAGCTGGATTTGAACTTGTAGTTGTTCTGTATATCATGGGTGTCCTTCAATCAAAATTCCCTTTCCAAACTCAAGGTATGCGCAAGCAATAGAATAGGATAGGAATTCATTTCTTATATTAAATACTACTTTACAATTACTGTTGTTGTGTATGGGCAGGACTTTTGTTCTACCAGGTCTTAGCAAAAAACATTGGAGGACCACAATGTTGTCTCTGCGATTGTCCTGTATTTGCTAAGTACTTTCACATTAAGTCATTCACTATAAATACATTTCCTGCATGTTAACATCTCTTCTTTCCATGATCCACTACTCAATATGCTGATAGATAGATAGACATAGGTCATAGTCATTGGGGTATTGGCAGACCCTTCAGTCATTTTTCATGTAGAACCATGGCTCTGGACTTGCAAAAACCTTGTAGAATCATGGCCAGCCAGCCATCGGCCAAAGGTATCAGCCAGCTAGTATCTACATCATTCAAATACATGGCTAGTCAGATATCATTATCATTATTAAAAGCCACAGTGGTTAGGCTTGTTGCCTTAGCTCATATAATCATGGCTGGCCTGTTCAAATAAATAAACATTAGGGTCATTATAATCAAATTAGTTGTAGCCAGCCTTATATGCCTGCAAAGTATATATGTAGGATCATGGCCAGCTGGTCTGTGATGAATATTTTCACTGCTGGCCAGCTCATATTTAGCTCATGTAGAGTCATGGCTGGCTGGTCTGTGCCGAATATTTTCACTCTTGGCTAGTTTGGTAGTTAATCTTATCTGCCTGCATATTATGAATGTAGGATCATAGCCAGCCGGTCTGTGAGAAATATTTTCACCCCTGGCCAGCTCATTTTCAAACCTCATAGGATCATGGCCGGCCAGGCTGTCCTGAATATTTTCACTCCTGGCTGGCTCATTTTCAAGCCTCATAGGATCATGGCCAGCCAGGCTGTCCTGAATATTTTCACTCCTGGCCAGCTCATATTTAAGCCTTGTAGGATCATTGCTGGACGGGGTGTCCTGAATATTTTCACTCCTGGCCAGCTCATATTTAAGCCTCATAGGATCATTGCTGGCCAGGCTGTCCTGAATATTTTCACTCCTGGCCAGCTCATATTTAGGCCATGTAGGGCTATGGCTGGCTGGTCTGTAATGAATATTTTCACTCTTGACCAGCTTGTAGCTAGCCTTACATACCTGCATATTGTATAAGTAGGATCATGGCTGGCCAGTCTGTCCTGAATATTTTCACTCCTGGCCAGCTTGTATTAAAGCCTTGTAGGATCATAGCTGGCCAGCTGTAGATAGATAATATTATTGTTGTATCTAAGTAACTAACCAAGCTGTAATCAAAACTGACTATTCCTTGTAATGCTAACTGTTATTATGTCAGTGAAGCCCACTAGAGTCTGATGGTACATTAGAGACCCTTTATACATTGCATAGAACTGGACAAGTTTACAGAGATTACCCCTCAAACCAATATCAATATGGATATTGACTGGCTGGGTAGGGTCTACATCCTACAGAGAAATATTGGCCAGCCTGCAGAAGCTTTGGACTTTGGACTTTGACCAGCTGGGTAGAGTCTATGTCCCATAACAAAATACTGGCTGGCCCACAGAGCTTTAGGCACTGCCCAGCCAGGTGGAGCCTACATCCTACAGAGCAATATTGGCCAGCATTACTTGGTAAGGTAAAGTTTATTGTACTACAACATATGATCCTTGAACTTGTCCTCTGCATCCTCTGCAAACATTTGCCACAACAGCACCTATCTATGGCCATAGGCTTGATGACCAGACTTCATTGCCTCCATGGACCACCAAAGCCATTGGCTCTTCTGATGATGAAACCAACTTATGGTCCACTGCATTTCATGTCTTGTTAATGTCAGCTCTTCTTCCCACCTCCTCCACCTCGCCTTTGCTTTTAGCCAGTTAACCCTATAGACTGAAGAAATACTGTTAGTTTAATTTGTTGATAGACAGGAGCCCTTACATTCATCCATCCAAGCATGTTGTTGACTCTTATGAGCACCGTCAACCCTCCAAAACCATGCCAGCTTGTCAGACCCTTGTCCAAATCTATTCTCTTCAGTGACATCCTTGTTAACAGTAAGTTGTTCTGGCAATATTTCTTGATAAATATTTTCTAGATTGTGTTGATCCATGCCAAGCCTTTCCATTGCAGATCTTGCCCTTTGATAGCTTCTGACCAACTTCTCAATTTTCAGGCTGCACCTTTGAGTGTCCTGCTTTGACCTTGTGCTAGTCCAAACAGAATCTGCACTTCAAAAGTATTGACAATATATGACAGCCTTCTGGCCAAGAGCCAATCAGATCTTTTTCAGGCAATCATTAGCTTGACCTTTTCTCAAGGCTAATTCTGATTCCTGCAGTTTGGCTAGACCAAGCACATTAGCACATTCATGAGTCAATGATGACAGCATCCAAATGACCATATCTTCTGCTGGAATATACCACAGTGTGAGGAACAAAGCATCCATGATGGGCACAAGCAGTTGCAGCCACTCCAGTTGCACAAAGATTACTCCGATTTGTGTTTGCTGCATTAACAGCACAGTGATTGCCGCAAGAAGACTGCTGGTATATATCTGGTCAAAAGGTGCAGACAAATTAAAACCCCTACTTGAACATACCTCCTTGGTCTCCTTGGCTGAAGATAAATGAGCCTGGTAATCAGCATCTGTTAGCATATACCCTAGGCCATCTGATAGAGTGATATTAAGGTGTGGTTTTTTCATATTCATGTGTTGAGCGGTGAAGTTGCCATCCACTACATATCTCTACATAACTAGCCAGCTGTTTAGAAAAATGTCAATGATACTGCATAAATATTGAGATATGAATGACTGCTTGGCCGGCCTTGGAGGTACATTATAGGCAGCCAATATTGGCCAGACCATATAGTGTGCATGTAGAAGGCATATGGCCAGTATACACCAGACACCAGCCTTATGATACAAATCCAAGATGACCCATGATGCCCAAAACATAATTATATTGCTTACCTTCCATAATGGTCCTGCCAGTCAACCAGCATATTGATTCCAGGCTGTGGACAGGCTGCACAACACAGAACCAGATCACCAGTCTCTGGGTTTACCTTGGTATCATGCCCAAAACCAAATCATTTCTAATTCATTAAATCCCTCCATTATTGAGATGCCCTCATCAATTCATGGTAATGATCCTGCCAATTAAATAGTTCAGTAAATTAAAATTGACACCATTGTAGACACAATAACTGACTGGGACAGAGTCTGGGAAAGCATTGTTTGTAAGCCTACGAAGCTTTTGAAAGAAGCTCATAGCAGACATCTTGATTCAAGGGCATCAATGAGAAAATGGTATAGGACATCAAATGTGAAGGTGGTCTGAGGATGAGATGTACTGGCAGGAAACAATCATGCTTTGAGCAAATGTAGATGCTGTTGATGGACTGAGGATCCAGGGCAATGACACCACTGTATGTTGTGGATAAATACACCTGTGGAATGTATAATAATCAAGGGAGTGGTTGTCGAAGTCAATTCAGTGAATGTATTAACTCCAGGATTATTTTCGGTCCAGTCTACACCCTCATGGACATCTTTCCAGTCATGCATGGCTTCTTGAGACCATGGACATGGCTGACCTCCATGACCCATATACCAGATATACCCAAGCTCCGAGAGAGATGTGTCCTTGAAGCACTTTCCATTCCATTGTTGTAGCTTATGAATTGGTAATGATTGATGGGCTTTGAGGACACATGTTTGGCACCATCCATGCTCACCACTGTAAGTCAAGCAATGGAAGAATGCCTCTATGCTTTGGCAAGACTTGCAGGTTCCTCCATTGATGATACTTTCGGACTCCAGAATGATGTCCAAGTATAGTTGATGGAAGATAAGATAATCTTCAATGAAGTTATTCTGAGTCTTTGTTTCAACCTAGTGAGCAGTGTCATTTCTCTCTTGTTGGATGGACGTACTTTTGTTTGTTGTCTGACAAATTTCAAACTAAAATCTCCCTCAAGCTCTCTGTCCAAGTCTTCTGGAATTCCTCCCAGTTCTTGAAGGTTGAATTTTGTTCTTTTCTGTGGACTACAGGATGCTGATGTCTCCTGTTGTGAAATGTCATAGGAACTATCAGCACAGGCCTCAACCCAGATAGGCTTCCTCTTTTTTTCTGTGAGTCACATAAACAACATCTGGGTCCTTTCTTTGGGATAGTCAGCCTCTTTCTTTGTAGGAGAAAGACCTATACTTGAGATGAGTTTTTCTCTTAGATGATATGAATGATAGAAAAATTGTGAAAAATCAAAGTTCACTAGGTAGACAAAACTAGCCTAACTGGCCAAGGGACTGCTAAAATAGTGACTAATTTGATCTTAATCTTTTATTTACCCCCTGACCCATTCCTTCCAGATTATCCTCTCCCACAACTGTGTACCTCAATCTTTTCTTTGGCTGCTTCACCCCCTTATCAGTTCCCAATAAGTGTAAAAATTCCATCTGAAGTGGAAATGCAGGCCTGGGAACCCCTACCCTATCTTGCACCTTATCCTTTATGAAATGAGCAATGACATAATGTTCCCCTGTGCTCCAGTGACAGACTGAGTGCTGCAGAACCTTCATATCAAGATAAGCTACTGTTGTAAGTGAAGAAATAATTAACTCTCACCCTGCCAGTAATATAGGTCATTGTCCTGGGAGAATAAACCAATTTGGCTTCCATGTCTTCGATAGATAATATGGCATCATGCTCAATACCCAAACTAACCAGCATGTCATAGTGAGATGGAGCCCCACCAGGGTCCCGATGACTCAAAGTCATCCAGTTCAAAATGACTTCCAATCCTGAAAAAATGGAGGGCCACTGAGAAACTGAAACTGACTTTTTAGACTGCCAAGTTTGACTTAATGCCTTTGAGATCGAGTCATAGCCTGCCTGAAATAGCTTGGGTGCTATGGTTGTGGTTATGACATTCCAGAAATATTCTGAGTTTGACATGTCCACTAGCCAATTTTGGACTGAGTCAGAGGAGTATGACGCCAATGTCACCAATGGATCCACAAGCCTCTGATTCATTTAATTAGAATCAGATTCTCAATAAACCCTCAAATGTAAATTATGTTTTACCTCATGTTGTTGCATGAAATAAGCAAGGGACACAATGACTTGTCCTGCCCCAAATACCCCCCCTCCCTCTGGTACAAGGAAGCCATGGAAATGCCAGGATGGTTTTCAGTTAGCATCTGATCCATTGGGAATTGTTCCAAGGAGAAGGTCTCAAAATCCCAAGGTAGCATTATTAATAAAATTCTGTCAAATTAATTAGCTCTGATGATCTATATCTTGGTGCTAGAATCATACAATACAGCAAGGAGACAAAATGTCAGGGAGGAACCAGACCAAAATCTTTCTGTGGCAGTTCACAATTGTAGCCAGCTCACTAATTTTTCCTATCTTGGTTATGCCAAAATATTTTTGAAGCTTCATAGTTGCTCTGATCCTGTTGTCTGAACAGGGGAACATTTGACCATATCAGCGAACCAATCTACATCCCATGGAACAGTGTCTATTTTCACACACTTTATTTTTTTCTCTTTTTCTGAAGTGATTACATACAAGGGTTCAAGATCACATGGGCAATAGTGAGGGCAGTGTGCTCAATTTCATAGTCTGAAATTGAGGATGTTGGTCAGCCATAATCAGTCCTTGGCTCACTTGACCTGCAGGATTTTAGCCATAAGTGGAGCCTCAACTAGACTAATAAGTAAGAGTGTCAAAATAATGGAATAAGTACCACCTAGTCTTCTGCAAGAGATGAGACTGAAGAACACCATCCTTGAAAACTGGTGGTGCAGAGGGATCCAATTTCATGATTTCATCTATTTTAGAAGTGAGTAACTGATGCAATTTCAACAACTCAATGTTCATTGTGTTTGACATGGCAACAGGATGGTAGATATGATTGGATGAAGCAGTTTCTTGGGTCAAACCTATAAATTCTCACTTGATCTGAACTGTCATGTGACACAGGATTTTACTTATTTGGAGGAGATCTAAGATACTGCTTACATAATTTAATTTGCTCCCCATCCTATTTGATATAGTTCAAATTTCAGTCATACATGTCATATGGCAGGATATTACTGGCAAACCCTCCAGTAGACATTGTATGATGAGTGAAATTGAAATTGAGTTGACTCACCTTCATATTGAAAGTATTGTGTTTTTGCTGGCAATCTTGAAATGACAAAAGAATTCTTGAGGACCCCTTCATATTGGAAATGTTGCAGTTTGCTTAATGGCACTGGCTTCTCCACTATTATGAAAACCAGTACCATTAAGCAAATGCAATTTACATTCAGCATTAATGGTGGAGCATCCACCATTGAATATAAACTGCATTTGTTTAATGGTGCTGGGCTTCTCCATTATCAAAGGCCAGCACCATTAAACAAATGTAATTCACAGTCAACATTAATGGAGTTTACTTTGGTTAATTTGAAGCTGAAGGTAAATTTGGAGGCTTGCTTGGAGAGGTGTTCTTGCCATAACATAGATCATCTTGTCAAAGTGGCATTTCTCCTGTAAACTACATTCACTTAATAGTACTGGGCTTAGCAACCTAAGGATATTCATGCCAGTGCATTCACTGTACACAGCGCAGTGGTATCTCACTAAAGTTCAATTCACACAATCACGTGACTTTTTCAGCCAGCAAAAATTAAACCAAAGGATACATCCATTTGCACCAAACAACAAGGAAAATTCTAGTTTAAGACATTTTGAGTTGACTACAAAATTTACAAGAAATCAAAGGGGAGACACAAAACTTGAATGAGGGGGCCCTCCTCACCCAAGTCTTGGTTCCAATAGAAAAGTAGGTAATAAAAATAATATAAGGTAACTACAAAGATGTCCTGCATTTGAAATGTTAGATGGTGAATGAGATGAAGTGAAACACTTAGCTTAAAAATGTGGTGGAATCACAGGATCATCTGCAGGGAGTGAATCAATCAGAAAATTGTTTGAAGGACATGGCAGGTTCTCATTGATAAGGCACCAGAGTCATTCCTTTGGCTCTTGTCTTGTGGGGCACTGGTCAACAATCCAGAATCCTTTGCAAATTTGCGTGTTTCGGCTGCACAGTAAGTACTTCACTAATTTCTTGCTCAGGACTAATGCTACTTTGTTTAATTAAAGTAGTCATGGCATTTCGGCCACCATAGCATTCAATGCTATCCATTTTCAACCCAGTTTCTCTGCACATCTCCTACTTGCTTTCTGCAATCTCGTCCTCATCCAGCATCTCTCCATTCAACAAGCATTCCCTGACATGCTTGGCCAATCCTACAAACTCGGCCATCATTCAGATGTTTTTTTGTTGTTGAAGCATGACATCAACTCTGTTGATGTTTTCAGATACTGCTGGACTCATTCTCACCTCCACCCCTGGGGCAACCTCCTGCCACTGCAGTGCCCTGACTGTGGTCTGCTAGATGCTTGGACCTCTGCTAATCACCAGAAGGAATATTCATTTGAGTGCAAAGGTGAAATTGCAGGAGGGGTTTTGTGTTTAGCATTCCAGCAAACTCAAGGGTGCTTGTACCAGGCAAAACTCATATTTCCAGTTGGATTGAAATCCATTTGTGACCACCATTTACTTTTTACCATTGATCTTAGCAGTTTTGTAGTTGGTAGAAAATTTACTTAGAATCATGATTTCCGATCTTGCTTGCCTGTAACACTTTGATAGAAGACTTGTCTGTATATAGCAAATATTACAGGTCAAATGCAATCACATGACCCCAAACATGATCACATGACTATGTTGGTTTGTGGCCATCCACATCATACACTAAGTGTCTGTCTACCTATTAAATCTCAATCCTTGACATTTGTACACACTCCGGATTATGTCTTCCAAATGGATTCTGAAGTGCAAATCTATTCTTGATCAGCATGAGCAGGAATTCCAGTCCAACAAATATTTTCCAACACAGTGTTCCCGCATGGTGAAAATAGTCAAAAGTGCTATCCGTAAAGCTCACAGGGATGATCCTGGAGTGATATTGCCTAGTTTGTTGAAAAAGGTACTTAATAAGTTCTAGATAATTAAGTTCTTCAATATTTATTTTTATGTACAGGCTATTCAAATGTATTACTACGAGATTATTGACACAGACTCAGACTCTGAGAAGTCAGATAAAGAAGCTGAGCAAGATGTGGAGGATGACCATGTTGTGACACCAGAGGAAAGAGAAGCAGCCACATGTCCAAAAACTGCATTACTCTACAAGAAAGAATGCAATGAGTGGGATGTCACCCAGAAGTTGTTCAAGGAAGAGATCAATGACTATGACAAGGCAGAGAGGGTGAGGAAAGGATTGGGTGAGTCCATCAAGCATAGGATGGGACATGCCAGAGAGTGGTTTAGGAAGATGACAGCTGAGCAAGAGAAAGAGGTTAAAGATGCAATGGAGAAATGGAACAAAGAGGGTGTGCCTGAGGATATTCAGGCTGTGTAAGTGGTCGGTCATATAGGATATTCAATTTAAGCTGATTTAATTCAAAGCTATTGGAAGAATAATCTCAAGAAAAAGCTTGAAGATTTTTCGGAGGAACTACGCCATACCATAGGTTGCCAAGTTGTAATGCTAGTCAGTCATAAGAAGAAGGCCAATAAGTCCTTGGCTGTTACCTTGTCAGTTTTAGTATTACCTATATCATTTGCCAGACTAAGAGTAACATTTAGGCATGAATCCAAACTGCAGAGTAGCAAGAAAATTTTTTCTGTCAGCTCTGATGGTATCAAGGAGTGGTCTTCAACAGGTTTTGATTTCTTTGTGGAATGGTCCAAGGCTGAATTCTGTATGTTTTATATTTTACTTGTTGTATTTGGTATAGACTCATGATTTTTCATTAATAAAATAAATCCTACAGCTCAAGATCTTGAAGAATTAGAGATAGATGATTCAGACACCAGTGTGGCTGAACCAGAACTTATATTGGACGAAGAAGGATATGCAAAGCTCCCTTCTTGTGAGGATGTGGCTCTACAGGATTTGATTAGAAACATTTTCCATGCTTTGTATATTAAGTTTGAAGCTTTATTTAGCTTACACTTGATTGATTTGTTGGTCTATAGATGCCTTCACACAGAGCAATAAACCTGTGCCTTTGCAGCAGATTATCAATAACTACGCTCACTATCTGGACCCTACCTGTGTTCCTGAGACATTGGTGGTGAGAGACCCTTCGCACATGAGGTCAGAGGATGTAAACTCTCTCTGGCACCATTGGGAGAGACATAGTATTGTGAGGAAGAAGCTTGTCATTTTCATGAATGCAAAGAAGGGTGATAAGAGGACAGACAGAGCTGAGAAAGAAGAGGAAAAGAAGAGAAAAAAGATGGGCTATGTAGAAATTTCAGATGAAGAAGAGTTAAGCTTGGCTAGCTCACATTCTGCAAAGGGTAGGAATGTGTTGGCTAGTGCTGGTGACACCCCAGCCTCTATCCTCTTCAATAAGGTCTATGATGAATGTTGGATGTTTTTACAAGGCCTCAGCATGGATGACAACTACCTTGAATTGGTGGATGCCACTAAGGATTTGTCAAAATCCTCCAAACAGATGGTGAGTAACTTGAATTTTTGATTGGATACTCACCATTCTAAAGATTCAATTAAAGGACCATGGTGACTTGCCCTCTTGGGCTAAATGGTCTTGGAAGCATCCTTATCTTCCAAAGGACATTCATGAATCTCGGATAATGCTGGAAGCCACCCTAACCAAACTTAGGAAGGCCAATATCTTGAATGCACCATCAGCTGTCTCTGTAGTGTTAGGATTGGGAATGCTCTTCAGAGAGTGTGGTTGTGTGATTGAGTATGAGGAAGATGAGGCCTCTTCAGATACCCCTGCCTACCTTGCTAACTCCATCTTGGATGTCTCAGTCTTACCTCTCCTGAGAGAGGCAATACCTGATGTCTTGGCCTCTGTAGTTACTATCATAGAGTCAGATATGATGGACAAGTTGGAGGTTTACGACATAGAGATGGAGCAGGAGCAGGAGCAGGAGCAGGAGTGGAGGTGGAGGAGCAGGAGCAGGAGAAGGCAGTGGTGGTTGAAGTGAAGCAGACTAGGAGGAAGAGATCTGGAACCCAAATCCCCTCTTGAAACTCCAAAAGGGCTAAGACTGAGCCTAAGGTTTCTTCACTCAGGTCCAAGAAGCCAGTCAAGGCTGAAATTCAATGTTCAATAAGGGCAAGGCAACCTACCAAGAAAAATGCGAATTTCTAGATAATGTGTAGTATGCTTAGTTCTTCTTAGTTAGTCAAATACCACTTGTGACTTTACTATAAGATAAGAAAAATATCACTGGCCTGCAGAGATTATCATCATATAGGACCTTGGCTGGCCAATACAGAATTATCACAACTGCCACAGCAGGTGGGGGTATACCTACCATAGGCTATGGCCAGCCGACATACATTTATCAACATGGTTGTGGCCGGTGGGGGTATACCTGCCATAGGCTATGGTCAGCTGACATACATTTATCAACATGGTTGTGGCCAGTGGGGATATACCTACTGTAGGCTATGGCTGGCCAACATACATTTATATACATTTATCACCATGTTGTGGCTGGTGGGGGTATACCTACTGTAGGGTATAGCTGGCCAGCACACATTTATCCCCACAGTATTGGCCAAAGAATACCTCTCCATGCAAGCCTCCAAATTTACCTTAAGCTTAAAATCAACCAAAGTAAACTCCATTAGTGCTGTTCTCAAGTCTAAAGAACCTGTTGTGGTGTGCCCTCCAGTAGACATTGTGTGATGAGGGAAAGAAAACAATTGAGTTGGTCACTGTTAAGTTTATGGGCTTAGATCTACATTTGTACAACTACAATGGCCAATACTAAGTTCTTGATTTTCATCTGGCTGGCTGTACACTACAGGGGTATGCCCAGAACAGCCAATACTGAGTTTAATACCTTTACCCCCGGCCAGATGTACCCTACAGGTGTATAACCACAATGGCCAATAGACTGTTCTCAATTTTACATCCGGCCAGCCATGACCTACAGGGGTACAATCATAATGGCCAATATTGAGTTGATACCTTCACATCCAGCCAGCTGTACCCTACAGTGGTACTAATCCCCAATGGCTCATATCTTGTCATATATAGTGGACTTAGATATAGGCTCAGCCAGTATGTGTTCTACATGTCTTGGCTTTTACAATGTGCTAACCTATCTATTACATATAGTGGACAATACAGATTTGGCCAGCATGTGTTCTACATGGACCAGCCGAGGACAGGCTGGCCATGATTCTATGTATATAAATGACTGAAGTATGTGGTATTGGATAGATAGAATACACAGTACTTGCACTGTAAGTGTTCCTGTTGCAATAGGATTATGTATATGTTCAATTAATTGATGTCAACTACAGGATGTCCAAATGCACAGCATCTGAGTCTCATGATGACAAATGTACCTTGAAATGCATCAGGAATCATGAAGGTTAGTTGTTGCATCATGTCATTTGTATTTTTTGTATGCAGATAACAGAGATAAGAATGCCATCACCACTGGCAGATCATGGTGCAATATGGAACAGTACCTTACTACTGAGATGACCTACCATCAGATGGAGGCAACCTTTTTCTCATACTTGGGCAATTGATACAATGCAAATGATTGGAAAGAAGCTTGTGACATGTTGTTCTCCAGTAATGATGATAACTGCCTCACTGTAGCAAATCTTCTCACCTTGAAGGCTAGGCATGTACTGCAGGGCACCTCTAGTACATCAAAAGTCATTACCCTGTGGAAAGATTCTGCCATATCCATTTCCCTTACACCAATATGTCTATAGAATCATCTATGCCTACAGAATTATCACTTGGGGATCGTACTATTCAGATATCAATCATTTGTCTACCAATGCCTGGTCTCAGCTACTCACACATGCCTACAGAATCATCATTTGGGGATCACACTATTCAGATATTGATCCACCAACACCTGGTCTCAGCTACTTGCCTACACCTACAGAGTCATCACTTAGGGATTGCACTATTCATGGGAAAGACCATGGACTTGGAGGATGGAATAGCTCTGCAATAAATTATGGGATGGACCATGGTGGATGGGATAAGTCCATATTTAATTAAGGGAAGGACCATAGTAGATGGAAAAGGCCTATAACCAATTATGGGAAGGACCACAGTGGATGGGGTTGATCTGCAATCAATTATGGGATGGACCATATTCAATTAAAGGAAGGACCATGGTGGATGGGAAAGGCCTACAATCAATTATGGGAAGGACCATGATGGATGGGATAGGCCTGTAATCAATTATGGGAAGGACCACAGTGGATGGGATTGGTTCATAATCAATTATGGGATGGACCATATTTAATTAAGGGAAGGACCACAGTGGATGGGAAAGACCCACAATCAATTATGGGAAGGACCACAGAGAATGGGATGGGCCCACAATCAATTGTGGGAAGGACCATGGAGGATGGGATAGGCCCATAATCACCTTTGGGAAGGACCACAGTGGATGGGAAATGCCCATAATCAATTATAGGAAGGACCACAGTGGATGGGATAGGCCACAATCACCTTTGGGAAAGACTACAGATGTTGGAGATTCTTTGCTGGCATTGTAATGGTCATGTGTTACGATGCCCCACAAAATCATTGTGATCTGATTATGAGCTGAATTACAATGCTTTAGGTGGAGTTTCAATATCATCCTGATGATGACTCACCTAAGGCCTAAGGCCTTAGACTAATTGCCTGGATGCATGTGCAGTGCATCAACCCACCCAATGATTCTGACTGTACATTACTTCATTTCTGATTCTTTTGCTGTTTTCATTTATACTCTTTATTTTAAACAACATCATCCTTGATTCAGACTGTCTTGTCACTTTGATTTTGCTTATTCTCCTTTACGCCAAATCACCTACCCACAGTTTCTGTCCCGCTATCTATCTGTAAGTCTATAGTCAGTCTGAACAAGACTCTTTCCCATCCAAAACTTATCACTTTTGCACTTAACAGTTCTTCCAAGCATCTTGGACTCCAATGAAACATATCCTCAATCATCATCTGTATTCCTGACAAACTTTAACACTTGATTCTTGGTATGTACTCCATTACTAACAACCTTTAATAATTTACAGAACCATCAGCTTGTTCATCACTTGTTTGCTACTTGATATCAATGCCCAAGTTAAAACAACTGGCATCAGACCTTGTGACATGCAATCAATGTGGGGTGAATGTTTGTGTGCACAGGTTAGGATCTCATTCAAAGTCTTGTGCCAAGAAAGAACAAGAATGGCTGGAAGATGAGGAGTTTGCTGACATAGTTCAGAAAGCCAAGAAGAAAGGTGAGTGCTCAAATCAGCCTTCTTTAAATGATGTGCTCAATTGATAGTTGATATTTGCCATATAGAACTTCGAAGGCAGCGACACAAGATTCATGATAATCTACAATGTTTGGAGGAAGCGCAGTCATCTACTGCAGGTGAGTGCTTATGTTTCAATTGTAGTACTATGTTTTGAATTGTTCTCATTGCAATGCAGTGAGTGCTACTGCGATCTGGACAGATCCAGATCCAGATGTCAGTATGTTCAATTTAATTAGATTGATATTATACTGAGACTGACAATGTCAGAGATGCAAGGGTCATCACCTTGACAATACCCACCAGTGGACCATGATGCAGCATTACCTGACTTTCATGAGCCCAATTTTGGTCCCAATGAGCCTGATCCTGGTCCTAACAAGCCTGATTCTGCTACCAACAAGCCCATTCATGAGCTTGATGATATCAAAGTCGAATATCGTCCCCACAGCCAAATTTCTTCCACTGTACATCACTTCTCTGAGTTCACCCACAGCCGCCTGACAGATACTGTGCCTCATAACAACTCACCATGGGAACCCCTCCATACACAGCTTGACTCCAAAATAGCAGAGATTGCACTCGAAGCCATTGACGCTGCAAAATCATGATGAAGTTCGCTCCCTCTGGGACCTTGCTTTGCAACATTATACCAGAGTGAGTGTTGTTTCATGTACTAATACTAACATTATAATAAGCTGATCATTAGTGTGCAGTTTCAGAATGATAAAGTGTCTGTTCCCTTCAACAATGAGGTGCACAAATTCAAGATGCATTACCGCCCTCTCGTGGATTGGGGACTTGACTTATTGCAAGACAAATATCTTGCACCTCACTTTGTATTTGATGCTCAACATCTCTCGAAATTCAATGGAGAGAGGTTTGTACGTTTTGGCAATGAACCATGGACTGCTGATGCATTTTGGAATGCACAAGTATGTTTCAAAGCTTGTTTTATTGTCATTTTAAATTAATAGTACACATCAAACTGTTGTAACTGTAGTCCTAGATTCCCTCAGATATGAAACCACTGGTGTTCATTCTTTATGCAGACAAGAATAAACTATCATCATTCAGGACCCAAAAAGGCTACCCAATCATTGCGCACATTGCCAATCTACCTATTCATATTTACAACAACAATATTGCCTTGGGAGGTGGTTATGTCATTGGTTGGCTGCCCATTGTTAGTTGCATTGACAAGCTTGTTGGGTTAGTAGTATTGCTAACTACCATATGAATTTAGATTGTTGAGAATCAGGAACATACAAAAAAGAATAACTACATCGACTTCAAAAATGCCATCTGGCATATGTCCTTTTACCAGCTTCTTGCCTCAGTTGCGAAGCACTCAAATACAGGCTATTGGTTTGAGTGTGGAGATGGAATTCAACATTGTCTCTGGCCTGTCATTTTGATCTTAAGTGCTGATTACGAAGAACAGTAGGTCACAGTCTAAGTACCACATGTATTTACTATTGTGAGGCTCATGTATAAATTGTAGATGTATCATAGCATTGATCTGTGGACTTAAGGGAAAATTCCCATGTCCAGTTTGTTTGGTTCCACAAGACAAGCAGTCCATTCTCAGTACCCACAAGCTTCGCACACACCACCAATCTGAAGATGTACTCCATACTGCAAGATTGAAGCCTTCTGAGAAGGAAAAAGAGGTTCATCTAAAGGCTTTCTCACTCTGAAACATTGAGGTATGCGGTTGCTGCTGTGATATCTATCAAGTTCACTGATGTAATTCAATTGTTAGAATGGCTTCTCAAGAGTTCTTCATGTTGATGTTCATGATGCACTTTCTTTTGACTGCCTTCACACAAATGAGGAAGGGTTATGGGGTGACCATTTGTGGAAGGAAGTAAAGTTTTGGATTTCAGACCTTGGGTGTGATGCAGCTGTCAAACTTGACAAAAAGTATGTATTGTGACCACTATTATACATTGGTGCTACTTCTGACTCAGCGTCTTAGTTTTGATGGACTTCCACAATGGCCTGGTTTAACACATTTTTCATCTGTCATTGCAGTGGATTTCACTGATGGTACTGTTCTCAGGGATCTCTCAAAGGTTCATATGCACATTATGTGTGATTTTCGGCACTAACACAAACTTACTTAGATGATTGTCTTTGCAGCACAGGATATACTTACTTTGTCCTGCTGTAAACTGGGACACTTACTTCTTTGCTGTATTTGCTACTACATTGAGTTTGATATTTATGCCTCATTCGAAGTGCATACAGAGCATACAATCACAGCTGGAAGGTTGACACTGCAAAAGTTCTCAGAGATGATGGCCATAAGTCACTGTATTGTTCTGATGTTTTCAATGATGATTGTCTGACACGTCACTAGGAATATATTGCCCAATCGCAGCCTGAAACCCTCAAAAATTGGGACTTTCCAAAGAAACATCTGGTTTTGCATGTATTCAATGATATCATAGTGAAAGGTGCAACATGTAACTACAGTACCAAACCAAATGAAAAAATGCATGGCTCTTTGTGAAAACTATATCTTCAACACACAAATTTCAAGAATGTTGCTTCTCAGGTTTGTTACTTATAACTATTTGTCATGCAAATTCAGACCTGTTTTGTTGTTACAGATTCTGCACTATGATGAATGGCTTCTGACTTCAAAATCTATGCACACTGAACTCAACAAACTCAACGAGTACAATAAATGAAACACTTCTGACCCAGAGACTAATGAAGCCCTGGATGACACTGGAGAACCTGAATATACTACTATTCATGCACATTTAGGTTCGAGACAAGGCAATCACACTTTTTCTGATATCATGCTCTTGCACAGAGCTGACAGGGCCTTCACTGACTTTCAGATGAAGCTAAATGGCTTTTTAAATGGCTTTCTACCACAAAACAATATTCCATTGCTGGATAGAAGGTGCATTTACCTGCACACAGAAGATACAGTATGCTAATTTACTTCTCATCCAATTGATTATACTAATACACTTCTATTAGATAACAGAGTTTCAGTTCTTGTGTGTTAACTATGAATCAATAGTCAACTGGCGCCTGCACCAAGACTTACTTTGGTGCAACCCACAGTTCTATGGATCATCAAGGTATGACTGTGTCATCATGAAGACCACAGACAAGCTGTTTTTCACTTGCCTTGTATACATGTTCGGCTGCTCAATTGGCAGCACTGATTTCCCTCTCGTCCTTATTCATCCTTATGATGTTGGTATCGCCAGTAGTCGTCAAAGGCAAGATAATGACATGGGACTGTGGTGTGTGTGAGCCAAACCTCACTTATTCTCTGAAATTATCTCTGTCTGGTCGATCATTGGGGTGCCGCTCTCGCAAAAGATCCTGAAACAGATGGGGATTACTTTGTAATTCACGCTGTGGATACTGACATGTTTCTTCAAGTCAAGGCTCTCCAGGATCAACCAAGCACTTGATCTACTACTGTTTTAATACTGGCCTGGTGCTCAAAGGATGAGCCATATATCAGGGCCTAAACTATACAATGATGGTTCACTGCCAAGGTTCAGCCTGCTCTGATGGGCCTTTCCATGCACAGCAATTAAAAACAGCCTTTCATCAAACATTTGTTGTTTTACATACATAAGTGGCCTTGTTATCTCTGAATTATAAGACTTGATCTGTCCACATGTTGATGTGTAGATTTGCAATGTGTACTATCACACATCGACCTGCATCATGTTGTGATTATTATTATGTATGTCTTCATCGCATGTACATTACTGTTCAATTTAACTTTGTTGGTCACAGCCTTGTAGCCTCAATATGATCGCATAAAATGGCACTGACTGCAAGACAGACTTGACACCCTGCAACAACCCACCTCTCAACACCTATCAATGTCTGACTCTAGTTTGAATTTGATATCCTTAAGTTCTGATTCAGGTTCAGACTCAGCAGATGAAGGCACCCAGCCTGTGGCTTCACCAAGCAGTGGTGCTTCTATCAAGCACTACCAAGAGGTATGCTCATGCTTTCATTTGTATTGTATATCCTAAATTCTAACATACTCGTTAATACATTAGTATATCAAATATCTCCAGCTTCAACAAGAGCAGCTTCAGCAGCAGAATGCATCTCTGAATGAGAGCAACAGCATTCTTGCTGCACAACAGCTGAAACGTTCTCATAAACGCCCTCAAACATCATTGTCTAGGGTATCGTTAATGTCTGAATTGCAAACAGCATCTGCAACACTGTCCACATCAGAATCTGCCATCACAGCTTCTGAATCATCAACAATGGGTGATGTTGACAAGCTCATTTTAGGCCTGGCAAAAAATACGTGTTAACTGCCGAGATGTTTCTCCCTGACAAGGTCATTATTCAAACAGACTGTCCTGATCCTGCAGTCGACTTCTCGAATCTAAATTGTTATGCAAAGGAGTCTACAGCAAAGGACACACTCATTACTGAACTCTATGCATCTATTGACCACATGTTGCATGCTCGGATGCGAACAAATGCATTCTTCAACCAGGTGTGCAGTTTTTCCTACTTCAAGTCTTTAATATTGTAATAAAAACTTCAATTAGTTTGGGAGCAGAATGCAGCAAGCTCACTCATCATTTCTAAACAGCCTGCATACTGTTGCAGGTGGCATCTTCAACATGCCCAATGAATTTTTCATTTCAAAATACGACCGTACTTCCCTCTCACAGGTCACATACTTGATTTGATGGGAACCAGGCAAAGGGAAGGCATATGATATCTTCAAGGTACCCATACTTTACCCTGACCATGTCATGAATGAGAAGAAAAATTTCCAAAACTGGATAGTCATTGCAAAGGTAAGGTCAGTTTACTCGTTAACAATGGACCTGGCTGCTCATATGTTGCTTTGAAGGCTATCAAGGTTGCAGTGTGTGGAAAGATGTCATTATATTCCAAAGCACGCAGTGGACCACCTTCCTATGCTAAGATGTGGAAGCTCACAAGCTGCATTCCTGGCCTGATTGCATTTAGCATCACATTGGTAGGGTTCCAGTTTGAATATACACTGAGCTGATACTCATCATGTCCTGTAGATCATATTCATCCTGTCCCCAGACCAGGAATTCTCAGGTGATGGAGTTGGCGCTATTTCCTCAATCACATATCACTCCCTCTTTCAGATGGTCAAAAAATTCTTCATTGTTAAGTGAAACCACCACTACATCAAATCGGTTGTCGAGCAAATCAATGGATATGTCTTTGATGGTACTGTCAAGACACAGCCATCCAATGACACTCAGTGCACCATGGAGCAAGTCACTGAATCACTTGATTGTGTTATGGCTGCACTGGATGCCAGTGATTCAGACTCGAATGATGATTCAGACTCATTGGAATATGTTAACTTGCCAGTACAGGCAGCTAACATCCATCCCACTGCAACTGTAGCTATGACCATTTCAACCTCACAACCTAAGACAGCTGTTGATGCTCTTCCACTTGAAGTTGCAGCTATCATTCAAGATGATACTAGCCTACAACCTTCCATTTCAACTCCGTGTCTTCCGACTTCCATGGTGCCATGTGTAGAGACTTTGGCGGATGCCCAGGATCAGAGTGAGGATATATCAGCTATAAGGCTTGTTACTATTGCTAAACCTCAGGCAAAGGCATCCAGGGGCAGGAGGAAGCCCAAGTCATCGGCCAGTAATTCCACTACTATTCGCCACTCCTCACATCACACTGTAGCATGATACTTCTGTCTCCCTTGTATTGCTATTAAGATCTGATCACACAATCACTAGATTCTAGCTCTACTGTAATCTGAGTGTTTGGGTGTACATGTCGCTCCTTCATATAGCTTTTGCAATATCACCCTGGCTTCATCCCAATGCCAACTCCAAAGACCTGTTTGTGCACTGGACACAGGCAAAATTCTCTCTTCTAGCACCTCAAACCCATCACCAATTCTATCATGTCATAGGAGCACCTGTCTTCCTGTGCAAAAGGTTGAGTTCAAGCCCTGGACAGACCATGAAGAGAGCCCCTTCAGTGACAAACTCCATATTAGACGGGCCACCTGACGGACATAATATCCCATACAAGACGGGCCAGTGGACCATGGGCCCATGTTATGTATTTCCTCGATGATGATGGATGGGCCGGGAGTGATATTATTTCTGATGGAGACAGGTGGGCCCATGAAAGGCAATGATATATATATCCTTGATGTTGACAGATGGGCCAGGGGGATATATCATCACCAATGGAGATGAGTGGGCCCATCTGGGTAACATGCAGAGTAGGATATTATAGACAGGTGGACCAAGGGGAAGGAATATTACATATACGGGTTGGCTGAGGTGGGGGAATATTACATATACAGGTGGGCTGAAGGTGGGGTAAAATATTTATTACATAGATGGGGTGGGCTGAGGGTAGGGGAATATTTCATATATGGGTGGGCTGGGGTATAGTGGAACACATAGACAGGTGGGCTGAGGCAGGTTCAAATATTTATTACATAGACGGGTGGGCTGAGATAGGGGAATTACATATACGGGTGGGCCGAGGTGGGGGAATATTACATATATGGGTGAGCTGAGGTATAGTGGAACTCATAGACGGGTGGGCTGAGTCAGGTTAAAATATTTATTACATAGATGGGTGGGCTGAGGTAGGGGAATATTACATATATGGGTGGGCCGAGGTATAGTGGAATGCATAGACAGATGGGCGGAGGCAGGTTAAAATATTTATTGCATAGATGGGTGGGGCAAGGTAAGGGAATATTACATATACAGGTGGGCCAAGGCAGGGTATAACATATAGATGGGTGGGCCAACTGTGCGGTAAAATATTTATTACATATACAGGTGGGCCGAGGTGGGGGAATACTACATATGAACTCTGAGTCCGAGTGTGTCAAAAACCATGCTCGAGGGTGGAATCTAAAGGGCTTGGCCTCAGCTCGTGCGCTGTGCCCCTTACCCGAGTATGTGCCCTTCATTTCGGATGGAAGTCCGGAGGATGTCCAACGA
>QLOO01001487.1:0-11007 GCA_003313855.1 Suillus sp. MG131 | reverse complement strand
TGTTACTCGACCTTGGCTGTTGTTGTATGTCAAATCATGATCTACTTTGTTGGTTAAGCTTGACTCCATTTTTAGTCGGTGTTGACGCCAGAAAGGCTGCGGCAGATGGTTTTCCTGCGAAAAATATCATTGCTTCGGATATCAACAACGGTACATAATTCATCTTGTCTGCGAATCATTCTTGCTAATGTGCATATACAGAATTCCTCGAGCTTGGCCACGAACTTTTCAGAACGACACGAACTTCTTACCCGGGATGCCTCCTTCCCGGAGATGTCTTCGATCCAGAATTTCTTTCCATAGCTGCGCGGCCGAAGGACGTCTCTTCGGCCCCGGCTATCGATTTGTCGTCGTTGAAATCCCTCAATCCCCTTCATGGCCGTATCAGCGCAATCAATGCTACAAGGCTTTTTCATCTCTTCACTGAAGACAAACAATTGCATCTCGCCAGGGCTCTCGCGGGTCTGTTGTCTGCGCAGCCAGGTTCCATTATTTGTGGTTATCAGGTCGGAGCTCTCGAAAAAGGCATGGTAACTGCCAATATATCGGGCTCTGAGCATCAGCTGTTCGCTCATTCTCCCGAAACTTGGTCATCTTTATGGGATGGAGAGGCATTCGAGAAGGGCAGTGTAAAGGTAGAAACGGAGTTGGTGGAAGTTGCGATTCGGGAGGTGCAATTCCTCATGATGAGGTGGTCAGTGGTGAAATTTTAGACACTAACATCGCAGAAGTGCATGTACAACAATGCTAGACGTGATTGCTGATAATCTGAACATAGCTCAGCAAGATTTGTCCAGCCGCCAAGGATACAGGAATCAATAAATCCCAAGACCTGCATCGGCCCTCAATTTTTATATAGTACGTACATTGGATAGTCTCGCTATTTCACGCGCATAACGTTTGAGATAAACGATCCCATCCGTAACCTACTCCAGTTTGAGACCTTGAAAAATTCAACGAGACCGCAGTCTGATTAAACAAGGCCAAGCCTTTACCGCTGCGACCTGCCAACATCATGTACTTGATCAGGCTGCTCTTCCTTAGGGGATTGAAACTTTTTATCGAGTTCATTTCTCATCCGTGAGTGGGTGCTCAAAATGCTCACTCAAAAGGTGCGGTCATAAATATTTCATGATTCATCATCCAATATCTGGCCGTAGAGTCCTGCGGAACCCTGATTAATTCATGACCGCCACTCAAAAATAATATGAAGAAATCCAGACTATTGAATGAAGTTCTGAAACAAAGTTGTTGTAGGACATCATCCAGGGATCTGGGTCTCCATGGGCCCATCCAAGTAGTAGGGAAACCTCAATGCTCTGCCATTCACCCGCAGGTACACAGATCACCCCGTTCATTCACAGCCTCTGTGACAAATAAAAATGTGAGAGATCTGATCATCTGCTACACCATAAGCAGATGTTTCCAGTTGCCGACGCAGCTGGAGTGTATCCAAAGGTGTCAAGTTAATCCATTGCGCACACTGTGGCACAACCTGATCTGACCCACATGACCATTAACGTCATTTTCATGGATGAACCGGTACGGTGAACAAACCAACTATCCCGCAGATAGCACTAATACTTAAAAGTTTTAGCTAGAGCAACCTCACCATGAGACTTTCTCTATTCTGATGCGCTCTACCATCTGGGGCAGTGCTATATTTACATCGCATAACATTGCCTCGTGGGACTTAACTCTTGATCTTGCGCCGGCATCACTCGTACTGCGAGCTACTTTTATTATCTGCTCGATTACACAGCCTCACATAGCCTTGCTGGTGATGAAACTGACTTGGCAACAGCCGTTCGCGTTGAAAAGGACGTGGAGTGCTGCCTCAGGACAAATTGCACCACTTCAAGATGGAAAAAGCTTCTATGCACGAAGACTCCACGATGACATTGGGTGACATAACCTTTCACGCCGCGTCAGTCCCAACAGTAGATGCAAGCCTCTACAACCTGTCTCCCGCACAAGCTGCATTTTTTAAGACACAAATCGGTATTGATGATGACGAAGACTTGAAAAGGCATATCCTGGAAGTGCAGGCGAAAGCATACAAGGTGAGTCATTCCTAGAGGATTTCGTAATAAGTCTAATAGCCATCTGCCACTGACAGGTTGCACCGTATCCTTGTATTCATGGATTTGGCTTCCTTCGGTATGTTTCAGTAGATCTGTACATCGCACGGAGATTGAAGATTCGTCAGGTTAAACTTATCAAATTTTTCGGTGTATGAACACATCCTCGAGCTTGGTCGCGAGCGCCCCAATGCCGTGTTACTCGATATTGGCTGTTGCTGTACGTCAAATCATTATGTGCTATCTCGAATAATCTTGACTCCATTTTAGTCGGTATTGACGCCAGAAAGGCTGCGGCGGACGGGTTTCCTGCCAAGAACATCATTGCATCGGATGTCGTCAATGGTAATATAATTTCCCTGTGAATAATCGTTCTTGCTAACGATGTGTATTTGCAGAGTTCCTCCAACTAAGCCACGAACTTTTCAAAACGACACCAGCTTCTTACCCCGGATGCCTCCTACCTGGAGATGTTTTCGATCCAGAATTTCTCTCTATAGCTGCGCCGTCGAACGACGTCTCTCCGGTGCCAGCTGTTGATGTGTCCTCGCTGAAATCCCTCAACCCCCTTCATGGTCGCATTAGTGCAATAAACGCTATCGCATTATTCCACCTCTTTAACGAGGAGAAACAGTTGCATGTTGCCAGGGCTCTCGCAGGTCTTTTATCTGCTCAGCCAGGCTCTGTAATTTGCGGCGCTGACACCGGAACTCTCGAGAAGGGCATCGTAACCGCTAATTTATCAGGCGTCGACTACCAGACGTTTTCTCATTCTCCCGAGTCTTGGTCATCTTTGTGGGATGGAGAGGTTTTTGAGAAGGGTACTGTCAAGGTACAAACAGAGTTGGTAGAGCTTCCAGTTTACAATAAGCGACACTTGATGATGATGTGGTCAGTGACGAGACTGTAGACAAGTATAATAACGGGACGTATTCGAGATGCAGGAGACAATCCTCGCCTTCCGGCAAACCAGAATGTACAAGAAGCTGATATCGGGTGTCTCTGAGAAACCGAACAGAGATCAAAGAAAGCAAAAAAAAGACAGAAATCGAGTGGTGGGAATGTCGCACGAACCTTAGATTCTATCAACATTAACACTGTATTTGACTACAGAACCGCGAAATGATAACATGGTGCATGTTCTCATGTCATTTCTATCGTATTCATACATACATACAGACAACTAAGAATTTGCAACATTTAAAAGAAAATCTCAATCAGAAATCACAATTATATCCTCATCAACCACTGCCCGCGTTCGTATTGGAACATTCTCTTTTCCATCGTCCGAGTCATCCACATACATGCTATCATCCGATTCGACATCAATGACATCTTCTCGCAAGATGGACGGAACGCGTTGACGTCGAGCGGAAGCAGGGACCTGTGCCCTACGCTGGGTGGAGTTTGTGGGCTGGTGTTGGGTCGATGCGGGACCAAGTAGAGGACGAGATATCGTTGTGCTAACGGTTGGGACTGCGGGCGGTTGAGATGAGCCAGATGCCATTTGCAAAGCAGTTGTCATTCCTTGGATACCTTGATAGCGCGGACCTGTCGCCCGCGATGCATTCATTTGACGCATGTCTCGCATATCAGAACCTAAGCCTTTCGTGCCCAGTGGCTTAGAAACAGTCGCTAATGCCTCTGCCTCTATTTTTTCCGCTTGAGCAAGGAACTCGTCATCGATGTCTAGGTCCATCAAATCTAAATCGTAGTCTGACGGCGGAGATGGGGGACGGGGTGGTGAAGGAGGTTTTGCTGACGGAACATGTCGCTTTTGGGGCAGCTTGGAGATGGGCTTTGGAGGTGAGATAGGTGCTGATCCGGACTCAGTTATGAAAGCCTCAAATTCCTCGTCATCGAAGCTCCACACAGCATCCCGTGGCGCGGGGGAGAGTATCCGAGCCCGCGCCAGGGGGGCAGAGGGATTTTCCTGCGGATTAGACCTGCCTGAGGTCGATGACGAAGGGATTGACGTAGACGGTGTAGAAGACGTAAAAAAGTATGGCGAGGTGGTCGACGCAAGACTATCTGGAGCAGAGGGAGGCTTAAGCGAAGAGGTTGGTTTGGAGAATGAGACAAGGGTAGACGAAGCGGAGGCGGGGATAGAGCTCAACTTCGAGGCTGCTCGTGCTAAGCTTGATTTCGGCGCTGCAGTAGATAAGGGTTTCGATCGAACTGCTGGAGGTGCAGCGTTGGTCGATGTTGAACCTTCAGGTGGATTACCAACAGACCGTCTGTTAGCAACAGGAGATGGAACTCTGGGAGGCGGGGGCGCCTGCAGCGGTGCCTCGGCTTCACCAGGTGGTTGTGGATTGGGTTCTGGATCGGCTTGTCTAAGGGATATTAATGAGTTTGATGATTATTTACATGGGGATAACTCACCCAAGCCTCCGTCTCAGGCTGCGCAGAAATATTTCATCTTGCATTACCTCATGGTCCTCTGTCTGATGTCCTTTTAGCTCAATCGTCTGGGGTTCAAGGAAGAGAATGCCTCTGCGAATCTGTACGTCTTTCAAGAGGATCTAACAACCGGGCTCTATCAAAATGACACAAAGCGACTAACCAATACGTACCTTGTATCCCAGCGGAGTGATGCCAAGTTCAAGTTGTGGTATAGAACGATATTCCACAGCTTCGACAGTTGTGAGACCATCGCTTAACTCGAGACGCAGCATGCCTCTCGGATACTTTGGGACTGGGCCCTCGTCCTCTTCTGCATCCTCTTCACCCTCTCTAACAAGGCCAGCCAGGTCCGCTCGATCCATACGATTTTGCCTGACGTTCATTAAGTTAAACGCACTAATGCCAATATCGCTGATGGCACGAATCTCCACGAGACATGGAAGACCTGTAAGACGAGCCCTCTTGACGGTACGGATATTTTGTGGGAGGCCAGTGTTTGGCAGGGTGGAGTCTGCAAGGCTGGACTGAAAAAATTGAGAGGTTACATGGGAACTGAACTGTGGAAAGTCAGCTGGAGAAAGGGAGTAGGAGGACGCGATCCATGAGCAACAATCACGAAGCCAAACCTGCAGGTGAATAAATATCATGAATGCAAACCATTAATTAGAATTTTACTGGATCTAAAGCTGGACGTGGATACTGTTCGTTGACCCATTTAACGATGTTTGCAGGTGCAGCGGGTTCAGCGCCAGCCATCGAAGCTAAAACTTAAAGCTAAATGACAAAGGCGCGTCACGTCGCGCGTGTCACAATGAATGAAGTCACGTGTGTCCTTTGCTCACCGCGACTGGCATGATCTCAAGGTCAGCGTTAGGCGGCCGCATAACACTCCGATACCGCCCGGGGCTATCCCAGAGTTCTCCGTCGTCGAGGTGCGCTGGGCTGAGCACCATGGCAAAGTTGCCGCGTTTGCCTGTGCCGGATCTTCGCAAGACACTGGACCGTTACTTGCAGTCTATTCAGCCTTTTTTGCGCGAAGACGAGGCACGTGGTCACTCTCCCTTTGATGCTAGCTACGCAAAACGTGTTCAATGGGCGGATGACTTTGAGAAAGGTATCGGCCGCCTTTGCCAGCATAAACTTCATGGTATGTCCATCCGTTGATCCGATAAATTTTAATTCAACCAACCGTGCCTGCAGAATTGGACGCTCGCTCGCCACATAACTGGCTAGACGATAATATTTGGACGAACTATGCCTACCTTTCATGGCGTGCCCCGCTCCTCATCAATTCTAACTGGTGGCTTACATTCATTAATGATCCTTCTATACCCGAGTCTATCTTGCGCGGTGACACTAGATCAGGTATAGAGCCTTGGCAGGTGCGCAGGGCCGCGTGCATATTGCACCGCGTTCTCGACTGGCGCGCCCGCATGGTTAACCAGCACCCAGACCCTGATACAACCCGTACTGGTATCTGGCTTCTAAATAATACGGAGAAGATGTTCAACACATGTCGCTTACCAAGAGTTGGAGCGGATGTCCTTGCAACCAGGAATCCGGCATCTGAGCATGCCCAGGATATCATGCTCATGTTGCATGATTTTGTGTATACCGTAAGGGTCTGTGAGGATAATCGGACACCGTTACCTGTACAGACCATTGAGGACCGAATACGTGCGGTAGTACTGGATGTCATTAAGAGAATGGAGTCCGGGGAAAGCTCCGTGCCAGTCGGTGTCTTAACTTCGGATGACAGAGACCGCTGGGCAGAGGTCAGTGTGTTTTTCGACTCTTATTTCCATGCTCGTCCTGATACTAACCGACATCACTCTCATAGAACTATCAACACTTGCTCTCCCTTTCACCCGTGAATGCCTCGACATTCCGCGCTATCAACAATTCCATAATGGCTCTTTCCCTCGACCATTACACTGCCATGCCACCGCATTACCCAATCCCTACCTCACCAAGTTCATCTCACGCAAGCATCCCAGCACTAGACTCCGACGTAGAAATCCACGCGCACCTTCACAACACCCGCTCCCCTCTCCGAGCTCGGAACAGATTCTTCGACAAAAGTCTGACTTTATCATTAGAGCGCAATACCCGTGCTGGCGCAATGGGTGAACATGCACCTGTTGATGCCTTAGTGCCTAGCATCGTCTTTGATTACGGTGTCGTTTCGGGTATCGACTCTTCTGCATTCTCAGAGCCTGTTCCGCGCCCTCTTACTTTAGAGGAGGCTCGTGTGAGTGGCGGTGGAAAAGGATGGTCCCGTTTGGATTGGGTGACCGATGAGCGGATCGAGGCTCAAATAAGAGAAGCGGAAGGACGGGCTCAGGCCTCGATCAATAACTCAGAGATAGGGATTATGGAATTCAGGGAATACGGGGCAGATTGGATTAGTAATGTAGGTGAGTTTGCGACTTCTGGTTCATTTTCCGGCGTTTTGCCTTTTGATTATTTTCCGGATCTTATTGCGGTGAACATCTGAAACCCAACCCGTGAGGCCTAATATCCATTTTTTCGTTCCCTGATCTCTTTTGTTACAAAGGTCGTTAATCATTTTACTATTAGCACGCCTTCCACCAGACGCCTACACCCAACTCGCACTTCAACTTGCCTGGTACCGCTCCCGCGGATTCCTCACAGCGACCTACGAAACAGCCCTTACGCGTATGTTCGATGCTGGCCGTACAGAGTGCGTAAGGAGTGCGAGTGTGGAGGGCTTGGATTTTGTGCAAGCTGCTAAGGAATGGGGACGTGGGGCTGAGTGTGTGATAGATGGAGGCCAACATGGAGTGGAGGTAAACTCATTTCATACCTTCACAGTGGTGATGATAACTCATGCTTTTCTTCTACCTCTTGCGGGCCCACTCCATATATGCGTTTGATCCGCTTATCTGATCAGCCCCGTGCACTATTCCCTCTTCTCCAGCACGCAATCCAGACGCACGCAAGACGCACGAGGGAAGCTGCTACGGGTCGTGGGATCGATAGACACTTATTAGGCCTGAAGTTGATGCTAGAAGATCTCCCTGTAGATGCGTCCATATCTGCCTCCTCGGACTCTTCCTCGAGTTCAAGCCCCACCGATCCCCCGCAACAACGTACACACCCTCTCTTCACCGACCCTCTCTTCTCTCGCTCTCAGGAGTGGAGACTCAGCACTAGTGGCCTGAGTGCCGGTGATCAATTCCGAGGAACTGGCTTTGGAGCTGGCTGGGAGGATGGCTATGGGATTAATTGTAAGTTTGATTCGTCTCTTTCGGGATTGTTTTTTTTTTTTGGCAATATTCGAACCTCAGTGAGGGATTCTTCGTCTGTAATGGTTTTCTGTCTGCATTTTTTGTTATTGCCGGTATCACCATCGGTTGACCAGGTCGACCAAGGATAGTACATCATTTGAATTGAATTGACGATTCCGATTCTGCTTCCCCTCACCACTAAACCAAGCTCATACTCTGCCCTCTTGCAGATCTCATAGCACCTCATCGCATCAAGTTCTGCGTCGAGTCCAAATTCTCATCCCCACTCACCTCCACGACCAAGTTCAAGGAGCATATCGCAGATGCGCTCCGGGATATGCGGGTGATTTGTGAGGCTGGAGAGCTGGAGCTGAAAGACAGAACGAAGAAATCAGTGGATAGTGGAGGCACGCGTGTACACGCACGGTTATAGGTCTGGTAGCGTCGATCAATGCTCGTGCCTTGGTTGGTGAACTCGATATTGATGAAGACCACTTGATTTCGACTGCAGAGGATCGCAAGCGATCGGTCGCCACGCAGGTTCAATAGAGGCTTGTTGGACACTCGATCGAGAATTCTACACATGTATGAAACGGTTATCAACCTTTCAACGACACTTGGCGTCGCACAATTCTTGCTCAACTTGTGTTAGCAATCGCGACGTCCAAACTCTACTAAATCACCCTACTCTTATTCGCACAGAACTAAACTATACCTATATACTTATCGTATACCACGCAACACACTACTCAGAGGCAATCGAAATGAGAAACCCGTTCTTCATTCCAAGAAAAAGAAAAAAATGTTGTACAACCAACTGCGCGAGCTATCGTACAAACCAACCGTCAAGTATCCTACAACTGACATTGTGGAAGCATTGAGCCCCGTTAAGTCCGAAAGCGGCCATTCGACTACCCTTCCCTAGCACACCTACACTGCAATCCGGTCCAACTCATCCTTCTCAATCCACTCATGCTCGTAGTACTCCAACAGGCTGCCCACGAGTGACTCACATCCTGCCCGCTTCATGAACTTCTGACTCGTGCAGATGATCATGCCCTTTTTGCATCGAGTAAGCATGACATTAGTCCGGCGCAAATCAGCGAGGAATCCGAGCGCCGTTGACCGCACGAGTGAGATCACGATGTAATCTTCCTCGTTACCTGCCCATGAATAAACTATAAATATGATGATCACAAATATATGCTGCGAGAATGAACCTTGAAACGAATCAACGTTGAAACATTTATCCTCCCAATCGAGCTCGTTTAGCTTTAAACACTCTTCGATCAAACTCCGCTGAGCGTCGTATGGGGTGATGATGCGGAACTGCTTATTCTTCGTTTGCAACATGGTAGCGATGTGGAGAATGGTTTGGCACTCTCCAAGGTTCTGCGCATGACATTGATCAACTGCGAGTGACTGGGTTTGAGTAACTCACCTTCCAGCTAGTTCCATGTAGCTGTTCCTGGCTGGGAATGTTGATAAAATGGCAAGCCATCCTCTCATTCGTGACGGAGTGCTGCGGATTCGACTCAAGTAGGCCACCATACACAGCTTCGGAGATGAACCCTCCAATTTGAGGAGGCATCCTGTCTACAATAAAATGATAGAATCACAAGTAGGGGAGCATTTAGGGAAGGACTTACATTGTGTGTCCAGGAAAATGGCATGGTCCTTGAGATGCTTGACCTCAAAGATGCTCTTCAAGTCCTGGATATCATCCTGACCATATGGTGGCACTGAGGATATCAGGACATGTGATGACATGCGGGGGAAAGACTTACATTGTTTGTCATCGCCAATGAAGCAAACCTTTCTAATGGAGGTGTGAGAGGTGAAGAGAGGAATGTAGTCGCCAATCTCAATTTGGGATGCTTCGTCAATGACGAGGGTCCTCAGTGGCGCAGCAGTAAAGCCTCCATGCTTTCGAAGAGCGAAAGATGAGAGCATAGACAAGGTACAAAGAATAACCGGGCAGGCTTGGAGCTGCTGGAAAAAACCTGGCGCAAAGAACTCCTCGGATATGATGATATTGGCCCGAATGTTGGCATAGAGGTGCTCATGCCTAGATTATGTTAGTCTGCCTAAAAAAGAAAATCCACCAGTAATAGGACTGACCAGTACTCGAAAAATTCCTTTGAGACAAGAAGCTTCCAACCAGTCAGGCCAAAGTCGGCAAGTTTCTCGGCAATGTTCTTGACAGCAACATTGGATTGGGCAATGAGCCAGATGCCAGAGAGTCCATTGTCAAGGGCAGTCCGAACAAATGAGGCAATGACAGTGGTCTTACCGGTCCCAGGGGGCCCCTGGATGACAGTAAGACGCCCGTCATTTGACTGCTGGAGCATCTGCTTCACAGCTTTCGTCTGGGATGGATTGAGGGGGCGAGGGATACGGTCGGCACGGAATCTGACAAGTTCCGCATCATTCGCCTCCTCCGTCCAGGCGGAGGGCCATTGGAAGTCATCCCTAGGAGATGAAAAGAATATCAGTTGAACCCATGGGTTGTCGTGCTCGAGGTTGATGAGACCTTGAAGGATCTCTAACACCTTCTGAGCGCGCTGGGTCTCAGCTTGCGTAGGGTCATCACGACCAACGATCTTAATTGAGCCGATGATCCTGCCAACGAAACTGAGACTGTTATTGGTAGCGAGTTTCGCGGTGCGACCCTGAGACTTGGTAACCTGACCGTCAACAGTGAAGCCCCGCCCGGCGCGCCCACCGATATCAATGAATGCACGCTGAGAAAATTAGTTGTTAAGTAAAGCACGGTGGAGACACGCAAACAACATGCCTGATGCTGGCCCTTACGAATCTTGCTCTGGTATCTGTCAGCTTGGGCATCGATGTGGTTGTTTCTATGATCGATAGAAGTGGCAAACTGGCGCGTAACCTCGGTTGGCTTCTTCTGCTCGAGCTGGAACGAATCCTTCGAGCTCTTTGCGAGGAAATTCAATACCTGTAATTATGATCAGCGCCATCACTCGCCAAGAAAGCAGTGACCTGCCTCGTCAGAGAGCCGGAAGGTGTCCACTGGGGGCACTTGTGCAAGACGATCCTCCATGGTTGACAGTCGTGAGATATAGTATGCGATCCACGCACGTAGTGCAAGTGGAGTAGTGCCATTCTTAGCAGCGGCGAGATGATCCATGATAGTATCATTCCGGAATACTTCGTTGATGTTTACATCGTATACACAATGAAGATCACCAACAGCCTGTTTAACGGCGACGAGTGGGGCACGTGTTTTCGAACCTGCGCACTGG
>QLOO01001485.1:0-47398 GCA_003313855.1 Suillus sp. MG131 | reverse complement strand
GTTGGACTTCCCGGGCCTCCCGCTCATGGGGCTTGAGGAAATACTCTCCCGACTCAAGCTGAAGGTCGACCTGGACATAACGTCAGCATTTTGCAACAAATAACGACAGAGTAAATTACCTTCCGTGGTTGCTGTGGCGGAGGGAAGGGCGTGTACACTTTCTTCGCTGGTTTCTCCTTTTGGGTGGAACTCGATGCATCAAGGCCTGCAGCCTTGCGTGCTTCGTCCTTAGCTGCGAGTTTCTCATTCTTCTTGCTCGTCTTTTCAGAGGTTTTCAGATGATGTTTCCTGAACTTGGGCAGGAACCGGTCCCAGGACTCTGTTGCCAACTTGGGATCCTTTGCAAGTTCCCTTCTTATCATAAGCTCCTGCGAATGATTCAATAGAGCTGCGGAAAGAATAAACGTCAGTCAACACACCTTGATGCGGTAGATGGGATGAATGTTTTTCATGCAATCGAGGACTATTCGTCGAACTTCCTTTAGTGACTTGTACGGACCCATGACGCTGACAGTATTTCCTTGTACGAGAACATAGCACTGAGTCAATAGCTCGATGGCCTGCAAACAGTTAACAATATGCAGACAGTCGAAGTTATGCGATGCTCACCTTCAGTGTACTCCCATCTGGTCCAATAATTCGTTGTCTCCGTTTCACGAACCGATCCTTATTACGAACCAGGTTGCCAATTTTGATGATATCGCATGCCACGTCGTCCTGTAATACCTTTTGAGCCTGAGTGATCGCTACCCCTCTTGCGAGCAGTTTGATGATGTCTCGTGCTTTGAGTATGATGTATGGATCAAATGTTTTACGTGTCGTCCGGACGGACATGGACCCATGAACTAAATCCAATGTGCACGCGATACCCTGGATATGAGTCAATAGCGGATATGGCAGAAACTGACGTGACCACTCACATGTGGGTCCAGAACTTTGGTCACGGCGCTCCAAACCTCCCTCAGGTACTTCTCCCTATATTTTGGGAAAAGGGTTGCGAAAGAAGACTCCTCGGTGAATACGCCGCCTTTATTGTCATCTGGTTGAAATGGATCTATTTTCCACTAGGGTAGATTTGAGCACGTGTTGATAGTACATATCATCACGGTGCTTACACTGGAAATGAGGTACAATGAGAAGTGGTATTAATTGGCATGCAGAGGTAATGCTCACTGGTCGATGTCATCGGTGTCCCATGCTGAAACGCAAAGTTGCCTTCACTGATTGTTAAGGAAGATTTAAAAGCTTACGTTTCTCCTTGCGATGCCTCTTGTTTTTGTTGATGACTGGTTGTTCCTCTGAAGCAGCTGCCATCGTCGCAAGCAAAATAGAATTGCCTTGAATCTGCCGCGGTAAGTACAGTGGAGCCTAAAAATTACCCAATTTGGTAACAAATGCGGTGTATACTCGTGTAGCATGGTTCAGAGAGCAACCGATTTTATTTCAAACACCATGGACAATTTTCCTGACGGGGTCTCTGCGCCAGACCTTACTACATTGTCATACGACGAAACGGTTCCCTATGAATCACAAGTTCCCACTCATCCATCCAATGATCCAGAGCGGGCTACATTACTCAACCGTATAGGGAGCACCAAAGTGTACCTTCTCTCTGACACTGCCCAGGCAAGATTTGCCAAGGTGCGCTAATAGTATGTCATTTTCAGCTTTCAGAAAGCGACCCTGACACGCGAGTCTGTCCCCGCTTGATCCTGAAGCGCAAGCGCACAGAGGGGGACGAAGATGATGACGTAGATATGGAAGAAGGTGAAGACGGGTTTAGCCCTTGGGTTTGTCGTGCAACTTACTCTCTGTTGCCCAAGAAACCACCCTGACTCTAAGAGCAAACGCTCTGCTATTCACTGGCACCCCAATTTCTCACCTACCCACCACACGCATCTTTGCATATGCCACCCATTTTGACACCCACCCCATGGGCCTTGAATGGCTCGATGACAATAGCTGCATCCTCGTTTATGAATCATCTGCCTCTGCGCGTACTGCACACCGGTACCTCCAGAAATCTGCTACAGAGGATATGGATACAGATGGCTTCGTCACGGCAAAACCCATTCCAATTACGTTATGGCCACCAGAAGAGCGAATAACCAAGAGCTTGGGTAAAGGACAAGGGCTGAAAGGTATCATACGCATGCGGTGGGCTAAGGACGATGACGTAAAGAAGAAGGGCGCAAAGAAGGAAAGCAACTTTTATAAGAAGTATGGAGAAACCGCTGGGAAAGAGGATGAGGGAGGGGAAACATCGCAGAAGAGAAGAAGGGGAGATGATCCAGCTGTACGAAGTCGTTTGGATGATGAACTTGATGCATTTCTTGGAGCCAATAGACCTTCCAAAATGCGTTCCGACTACGTGGGTGGGTCACGCAAAACCGCGGAGCGCACGTTTTCTGCACCCAATTCTTCCGACTTAAAAAATCGCATTTCTGCGCCGTTACCGCGCCGCGCGAGGGGTCAATTTGCGAACCGACTAGCTGACCCACCAATTGACGCTGAAGAAGACTGGCACAGAGTGAGGGGTCGAGGGAGAAGAATTCCACGCCCACAGAAAACGCAGCAAGACCTTGATGATGAGCTGGACGCTTTCCTGAATGAGAAGGAATGATACCTTCTATGCGGGTCATCGATGCATCATCTGTGGTACGCACGTTTGCTCACTATGCCCTTAATTCCTTGCTAAGGACGATTTGTATTTCACCCTGTCTTGGAATTTTTTGTCGCTCATCACACATTTTGTAGCAGTTCTCAATGGTGTAAAAATATTTGCTTACATTGCGTATTGACTGTGTACAATTTATTCTGTTGCCAGGGCTCATGCGGTGTGTTCTGTGGCGAAGTGGTGCGCAGTCGTAGCTTCCACCTGAAGATTGCATGTCGAATGCTAAACATGTTCAAACGGGCTCACTAGAACTGTCAAAGACCGTTACTTTTCTGATCGCAACCTCACCCGAATCGTGTCCGGCGGATCCAGTTAGGATTTCCACTTGGCGTAACGCCACCGCCCCGTCAATGCAATTGCATTCGCGTAATTGATTGAAGGCAACTTGACCGAGCGATATTCAGTTGCAACTATACTCATCATGGACCACGATGTTGACGACGATACTCTACGCGATCTGGAAGCGGGTCTATATCCTCAACAATGCCATACCCGAGATGCGTCCAACTCTAATTCTTGGTTAACCAATATGAAGAACAACTTTACGCGACCCGCCCTTGGCATTTCTCAAAACCGAGTTTTAAGTTACCAGCACGGCATACCAGGCTACTCGGAAGATGACGACGACATTATGCACGCGAACGACGAAGACCTGACCGGGATGAAAATCATGTTCCAAATGGATTGCTTTCCGACCAACTGTGTCAGTATGGATTACAGCAAACAGACTAGAATGTCTTGTATCTCGCCTAGCAATACCACCCCCCCCTACTCATTTCTATTCTGAATCACCTATCGCATCGTCACCCTCTGCAGCGTCAAGCAATACCCCTCTGCTCACTCCGTATCTTTCCGTTGGCGTTCTGCGTTCCACCGCACTGGAGGTCGCCGACACTCAGTCCAGTCTCCCGTTTCCTTCGCATATTTCTCGCAAGAGTCCGACACCGCCACTACCACCTGAGCATAGATGCTCTACCATTGAAGGGAAAATGCCAGAGGGCCCTCGAGTGAGCTGTACCATAATTCTTATATCACGACTAATTCCTGATTTTCTGCTTCAATGAGTGTTTCGACGGTCTTATAGCTGATATCACCTATGATTCACTGCCGGATGCCCAGCCCCCGTGGCTAGTTGAAGAATTTGAGCAATGGTACTGGCTTGACTATGGGCTGAAACTCGGTCGAGATGGTCATTGCTCCTCTGGAAGCGAGCACCGTACAACCGGAGAGTCTTCCCAGGTCTGTTGATCATATATATGCATATTTATAGTGTTTGACTCCGTCCCTTGTATTTGAAAAGAGTCGCGAGTCTTCTATGACGCTCTATACGTGCGAAGTGTTTCCTCCGATTCATACACAGGAAGACGGGGACCATTACCGCTGGAAACGGAAGCATAGAAGTCGAGACAGAAAAGAGGCGCGCCAGAGAAGACAAGTAATATCAAGTTTTTTCCAACGGATGATCTTGCTTAAATTGATACCGACAGGCTCCAAGTCAATACACGGTAGTGGGTGCGTCCGATTCAGTGGTGAATGACTTGTGTGGCTTCGATTCCAGAATACGAATAAGTGTACTGATGTTGAGTTGACAGGACTATAGTAACGGACCTGGATGAAGCTAGGGCGATCTCGTTCGTCTGAGAACTGAAGCCCATGCCTGCACGTATGATTCGGACTACGGACCGGTATTGTGGAGTATCTCAATGGTTGTGATCGCCTCCGATTGGGTATCGACGAAATGGACGGTCGTGCGTGAGTACCATATAAAGTGGAGTACAAAATATGCGTGGTCTACGCGACGCATTGAAGGGCTTAGGGGCATGTTATGCTCCGTGTATAATCCTCGAAGGGATTGGCTTTATGACGGTGCCTACGAGGACCTTGTTAGTTCCAATAATTACTCAGAAGTCGCAGATTTCGAGAGGCACAAAGTGTGTATGCACCACCTCGTCTTTGATTCAAAGACGGGACGGTGCCTAGACTTTGATGTGTTCAAGCTTCTGGCGAAGATCTATACTATCAGGAAACGGGTAGGCTGGGCCTGTGAAGCTGTGAGAAGGCAAAAATAACTTGTCTTGTTTGGTGATACCAGTTCTGTGGAATGCGGTGGACTTCGCTCGACGCTTTCTACCATATCTTTAATATCTGTTGTCCCAAAATGTCCAAGGAGAGAGCCTGGGGGCATGAAGTGTCTGTGGTAGCACAAGATTAATCGATTGTTAATTGTATGATACGACAAATAACACGATTGGCTTGTGTTTCAATATTAATAGTAGAGGTGAGCTGCAAGCACCCAAGGTGTATCATACCCGTTCACGGCGTTGTGCAACCGTGGCGCGGGCAGGGAGAACACGGTGCTGCAGAAACATTGTCGCACATGGGAACTGCGGGCACAAACACTGAGATGAGCACCCTGAAAAGTAGAACAAATTCATGTACTGTGGTCAGCGGAGTTGTTGGGGAGCCAACAGAAAGGTTGGCTTCAAGGTCTTGCGGTCAGGTAAGTGGCATTCCCAGTGAAAGTCCATTCGTAAGATGAACATCTTGTCCATATAAGGGATTAACAAAAGTGAGGCTGGCAGGCACATGCGTTTACATTGCCGTGGCCATCCTCCCGACGTTCTGCACATCACGATGCAGCACCTGAAAGCCCTGTTGTAACTGTTGCTGCCCGTTCCGCAGCACCTGAAAGTCCTGTTGTAGCTGTTTCCGCAGCTCCTGGAGGTGATGTTGCCCTCGTTGAAGGGCGCCAAGCCTCAGATCTGCCACAACTTGGCCAACTATAACATCAAGTCAATTAAATAATTGCCAATGCTAAACTTTATACTTTACAGTGAATTCATTTGCACCGTACTGCAACGACGGCCGTGTTGGCCTCCGCCGGTGCGTTCGGGGTGTTGATATTGGGTGGAACATTGGGAGCAAAGTTAGGCGCAGCCATGAGAGAAATACAACTCGGAAGAAGATCGACGCAGGTAGTGAATGGAGATGAGGTATAGAATGAAGCGTCGATGAAATTTTGAAACTCCAATGAAACATTCTTGAAATAAATCATTTGTGGTCGACGCGATGCGGAAAGTAACTGGCCATGTGATGACCAAAGCAATTGTGCGCGTCTTTCATTCATCAATGTGGCAGACCCTAGCAGACCATGGAAGGGGATCTATCCCAAGGCTCTGTTGAGGTTCCTTCTTCTGTGTTGCATAAAGCTAACAATAATGGTGGATGAGTAGTTGTATCCGAGTTAGTACTTATTCATCGGGAACCGTCTTCTTTTCAGGTGCAACTACCGCAGCGCTGTACTGTAATTGATAATTAAGGTCTCGAAGACAACAAGATTACCGAAGCATACCTCTTTGCCCTTTAGAAGTTAGTGCATTGATATCGGGACGTAGATGATGATCCGCTCTCGATGCCGACTAGGAGGCCGCGTGTGCAGTCCGATCAGACTCCCAAGGTGCGGACAGTGTATACAGCGCATGACAGGACACTATGCGCATATGCTTTGGATGGCAGAGCTCTCCCCCAAACAGGATTCACGCTCTTGCATCTACGCCGCGTCCCGGAACTAGCACATCTATGTAGCTAGCCAGGAGTTCTATACCGAGACGAAGCAGCGCGCCCGAGATGGAGGCCAAATTCAAGCTGCGCAAATGCAGAAGCCCTCCTCGAAACAGACCCATGCGCCCTCGTCAAAAGCCCTTCCGCGATCCAAAAGCCCACAGATGCACCGCGTGTGAAGAAGAAGCTCCTGTGGTATTAAAGCTATCTGTAGAGGGTAGCATCGTGCACTGGAACCCCTTGTTTGCGTGCCGCGTGCTCCTGGGTTTGAAAAAACAAGTAGATTGTGGAAGACTCTGCTAATTTCTAAAATGCGAATGACTCTCGTTTCCGACTGCCAATAGCACGATGTTTTCCTCTGTCAGTGCTTCTTCATCAAAGTCCGTCTTGTTTCAAGAAGATGTCCATATCAGATCCGCCGATGTATGGCGAAGCTCATGTTTCTGTAGCGCCGGCGTTGCCCGCCAGATCATGTCACAGAAGGGGATGGAGAACAAGGGTGGCGAGCTTGCTGCTCAGTATTTAGTTGCGAATGATTTATATGGTGAAGAAATAAATATCGAGGTGCGTTCCCACCACTGGCAGAATCATAACGTTTACTGAATAGGCTCCAACTTGAAGTTCTAACTTCTGGACGGCAGTACTTGTTGACAGTTGTTGTCCGATTCGGGCTTCCACGACGTTGAAGATGAAAAAATCTATACCATCCTCAGACCCCCGGTTTACCTTCAGCGACGACGTAGAATCAAATAGCAACGATGATGCTTCTTCCTCAAAGCCACACTCATCTGACGAGGAAGACGATCGCGGGATAAGCCATGGAATGGAACCTGAAGGGTTTGCTGGTCCGAAGATAGTCCAGCCTTTAACGCCTGAGGCACTAGCAAAATTCAATGCTGCGCAAGCTCGCACTGGTGTGATCTACATATCACGAATACCTCCTGGTATGCGTCCTGCTAAAGTACGGCATTTAATGAGTGCCCATGGTGAAGTGGGGAGAGTGTATCTCCAACAAGAAGGTATGTCTGCTCTTCACCATGCTATCGCACACTAATTGGGCTATTGTCAAGACGCCAAACGTGCATACCTCCGCCGAAAGTACACATCCACCAAGAAGCCGCATTTCACTGAAGGCTGGGTGGAGTTCAAAGATAAAAAGGTCGCAAGATCTGTGGCTGAGATGCTAAACGCGCAGCCGATCGGCGGCAAGAAAGGCACCCGTTGGCGAGATGATGTGTGGACTATGAAGTACCTCCCCAAATTTAAATGGAACATGTTGACCGAGCAAATAGGTGCGTGTTTCTACTTCATGCATGATATACACGCAGGAAACTCATTGCAACCTCAGCGCATGAAGCTGCTGTTCATACTGCTAAGCTGCGCGTCGAGCTTGCGCAGTCGAAGACGGAACAACGCGATTACCTCAAAAATGTAGAACTCGCACGAGTATTGGACAAACGTAATGAAAAAAGAAAGGAAAAGGGTTTAGGGCCACTTGAGCTGAAGCGCCCAGCTGAGGGTAGTAAAGAAGAGGAGCCTCAACGAAAAAGATCGAAGTACACGGATGATATCGATGATACCCAGCTTGATAGTGTACTTGGTAGCATATTTTAATCCAAGAGCTTCAAGCATTGTAACTTTAATGTCCAACGTGTTCGCTTAGTGCACGGGCCAGCCGGCGGCACGGGATAAATTTTAATCGGCGCATGAATGGGGAAAGCAAGAGAACATGGTTGACGGAAGCAACGACTTGCATCGCGACATTGTCGACAAAGGTTTGAGTTGGTCAACTGGCACGGTTGGTCTCAAAAACTCACAGTCTCGCGATCCAAGAGGTCTGTCTGTCCTTCTACATCATGCTCGGCTCTCTCCTCAAACCTCCATCCTTGCCGTGGAATATCGTCTCTGATTTCTCTCTCAGTTCTTACTTCTAAAGATATTATAATGTCTTCCTGGCCTGCTCCTGCTTACCCTCCGCCTCGTCGCTCGCGTTCTCGTTCCCCTCCTCGTGGTGGTCATCCTCGACCACAATATCCAGACGCTGGGTATCCTCCGGACCAGCACAGAGGTGGTGGTGGCTGGGATCCGCATGAGAGGGATAGGGAGAGAGCATGGGTCGAGTATGAGCGAGATAGAACCGCATATGACCACACTCGTCGCAGAAGCCGCAGTCCGCCGCCAGACGATAGTATGAAAATTTCTTTATACTTAATTTCATGACAATATATTAACTACCCAATTTGTACAGGCAGAAAACGTCGCAGGTCCATTTCCCCTTACGACAGGGAAAGGGAGCGATATGACCCACGTCCACGTTATGGCGATGATTATGGTGTTTTGGCTGCGTCAGATCGTTTTCTCATTTCTGACCTCAATCTAGATGCGCATTCGCGGGTATACAGCTACAGGTCTCCTCCAAGAGCTCAATTTGCGCCCCCGTATCCTCGCAGGGCACCTGCAGACCCGCGTACACTCGACCACCCAGCGACCCTCAAGCAATATGCCGAATGGTTTAGATATGCCTTCCCTCAACAAGCTTCCGACGAGGATGCCGCCGACAAGGCGGCGGAGCAAGAAGCCGGCGATGGTTCCAAGCCTCGCAATGGCATTCGTTCCCGTTGGGAGAAGTACAAGAAGGATTTCGTGGCAACTCAGGTTAGTCGCCGTCAATCTCCCAAGCATAGTATGTGTACTGCACGGCATATTGTGTCCTTTGCCATCATGAGTTTTGTGAAGCAGCAGCTGAACGTCCTTTGTTATGTATGTAGTTGCAGACCATGTTTGATCACCATAGGAAGTCCCCGTGGTTTGCAGAGAAGTATGACCCAGCTCCGGAGTTCGTTGCTCTACGCCGTCGTGTTCGAAAGGAAGGTTGGAGAGGGCGATTAAACACGTTTCTGCTAGACCTCGAGTCGGGCAAGTTTGATCCTGACTTGAGCGAGCCTGAAACAGACACAACTCCTCCCGTTAAGGAGACAGTCGAGGCTGGTGAGGATGCGAAGACTGGTGGCGATGATGACATGCAGTTTAACCTCGACGTTGAGGACGACGCTGGTGAACAGGAGCCCAGCCGCGCTGAGGTCAACGGGAAAATTGTAAATGACAACAAACGCAACAATCGTGGCGAAGAGATTGCTGTCGCTCCAGAAGGGAACCAGGTCATGATTCGGACTATTCCGCCTGATATCGGTCGCGTGAAGCTGGAGGAGGTAAGTACGGTCATTCTATAGTGGTTACAAGAGCTCATCAGAGCTTTACAGGCATGTAGTAAGGTGCCAGGATACATGTACCTAGCGCTTGGCGACCCCCTTCAAAAACGCAACTACTATCGCGCTGGCTGGATTAGGTTCTGTGACGATGCTGATATGACAGCTGTTATGACTGAGTTGACTGATAAAAAGGTGAAGATCTCTGTTCCGTACCGCGTGGCTTTTGTTGACGTGATGTGATAGATCGAAGGCTTCAAACTTCATGTTGCTCACACTGTTAAGCCCTTTGTAAACAGAATTCGTTATGTCCCAGAGGTCGCCAGCAAGCCAGACCGCATCGAGAAAGACCTTGCGAACGCAAAGCTCTTGGCCTCTATTTTAGAGGAAGAAGCTACAGCATTACGACAGTTTAATCCAGCAGGGCATGAGTCCTCGGCAACGAACGGAGATGCAAAACCCGTGGACGCTGTGATGAGTGATGCACATGCAGACCATGAGGACGATTCGGAACCAAAAGAGTCCGGATCTGAGGCTATAGAACGGAGGATAGAAAAGATTATGGCAGACCTTCACGACCAAGGAGTGGTTGATGAAAAAGTCGTGGAAGCGAAGAAAGTATGTGTGATCTGATGCGCTACGCTTCGCTGTTGCTGACTTTCGCTCTCTTGGCTTATTTTAGGCTGTTATTTCCCTGGACTTATATCTTGCCTATCTTCGGGCAGCGTTTCACGCATGCTACTACTGCGCTGTTGTTACCGATCATCTTGAAGAATTGCAGCGTAAGTGCTTGCAGCACGTGAGGAAACCTCTGTCCAAGTCACTGCTTGAGGAGGTAAAGGCTGCTGAGGCTGAGAAAGAAAAAAAGGAAAGGGACGATGAGAAAGAAAGCGATGCACCTTTACCCCCTAAGCCAACCGAGAACAGAGATTGGAAGCGCAATGGTAAGTTTCCGGCACTTTTCAAAGTCAGTCTGGCTAATTACGTGGAGCAGATGAGCGCTGGTTGGAGTGGTTTGATAGTAAGATTGCGCTGTTGATCAATCGCAACGACCTGGATCCGCGTGAATATGGTGGCAAAAGTTACGACGAGTGCGTATTTCCTTTGATCTCAGATGATTGGAAATGTCATTCTCGTTGCAGGGAGCTGAGCAAAGCAGTTGAGCAATACATTAAGCAGGAAGATGAGGGCAGGTTCCGGTGCAAGACTTGCCAGAAGCTCTTCAAGGCTACCTCGTTTGTCGAGAAGCATGTCGCGAACAAGCACCCTGAACTCGTGAAACAACTCGACGAGGTACGCATGTTTAATCTCGTCTTCTTTCGGCATCTCACGGTCGCCGGATTTTCAGGTCCCTTATTTCAATAACTTCGCGCTGGACCCACATAGAATCCAGCCGTTCACACACCCACCTCCTATCACCGGGAACAGCCAGCCTCCTCCCCAAGCGTTCGGTATTCAAGGACACGCAGTGGTATACCCGCCCCCCGACTTTGGCCGGCCGAATCCATATCTTACTTATCCTGCTGCGTTCCCTCCGCCACCCTATGGAAACAATGGTCACTGGGATCATTTCGGATATCAATACGGGCCTCCAGGTCTATTTCCTACTCCTCCGCCTATCCGAAGGGATGAAGCGACCACCGCTCGCAGACTCAGTGATCGTATTAGTGGCTATGCCCCCAATCTGGAGCAGCCGATGGAGGTTACAATTCCCGCTAATGCCGGACTTCCCGCTAAGCCACAAGTTACTATGGACCTTGGTCAGCCTACAGCAGATATTGGCAGGAAAGGTCGCCGAGGAGCCACGAGCTCAGGTCCACCGCCACCTCCGCCACCCGATGCGAAGGAAGATCCCAGGGCTGCTGGGGGCAAGAAAGTCAGCTACCACGACATGGACTCGGTTGCTGAAGGAGATGTCGAGTTGACTTACTGATGTGATGATGCATACGTGATATAACTTCTCTGCGCTTCTCAATATATTTTGGTGATTATGTCGCGTGTTGGGAAGCGTCTTCCTCAGAAAGCGCCGAGGAGAAACTCGTGCAGTGGATGGAGCGTGGCAAGTTTCTTATAAGATCGCAAACAAATTAGAATGCCCAAAAAGGGTGACGCTCAAAAAGGATGAGTGTTGCGGTCAGTTGTAGCACTGTGTTAGCATTCCTCCCTGGCCCTTGCCTGTCCCTGGCTTATTAACTCCCTCGTCTTGTAAACCACCTATTTCTGTATCCCTTCTGCACAATCATTCCAGTTCGAAACTTGGACTATAAGTCGGGTGCTGTCGCACAACTCCTGACTCTACGGCACCGTGATCATCAATGAGTGGGGCTAAACCTATTCTTGCTCATCGTCTGCCGGTATCTGTTCTTGTCAATGAAGAAGGACTGATAGCGCCAGAAGCCGTTGGCCCGAGCAAGTTTGCGGTAACATGGTCCGCTGAACCTCCCCCTCCTGTACTTGCACCTCTTGCACAAGCTGCAGAGCGCCAAGCTGTCCTCAGTTCGTCTGACGGGGAATCTGATTTTTCAGAGAAAGATCTCTGCTCGTTGGGAGAGAAGCAATCGCCGGTCGAGCTTTCTGACGAATTTGAAAGCTCTCTGAGCCAACGCTTTCGGCCTCAGCAACTTGCTCCTCACCATCATGATGAAATCCCCATTATTCCACGGTTTTCTCGTGCAACCTCCATGCCTTTGCCATCACAGCTAGAACATTTAAAAAATCCCCGCAGGACCACGCCTACTTCGCCTGAAAAGCCTAGCCAGCCCCTCCCAGCAGACCCCATCAGCGAATCTTCTCGGTTCCACGAACTTTCGCTAGAACTCGCTGACTCTGTTCAGATGGTCGTTCAGACGCTTTTGCAGGTCTCGCCAACACAAATCCTCGACCCGGCGAAAGAACAATTTGCAGCTTGCTCTCTCTCAGTCCCCACCGCATGCATGTCTGCTGTATTCACGACGATGAAGAACCTCAACTACATTTCTGCGAATATGCCAGATCTATGTGCTGACACATTCAAACCTGCTTCTTCCAGCAATACTACTTCGAAAGCCCCCCGATTGACTCTGCCTGGACCACCTGTTACTGCAGCCACCGATTTCGATATCGGGGAGATGCTGCAAGGAGTCGGAGATGCATCGAGTGGGAGGGCTGCTGAGGTTGGTGTAGATCTGGTCTTATTCCATAGTGACGTTGGGATGAGGCATATTGCGGTCAAGGGGGTAGAGTGTGGAATATCTAACGTGTTGACACATGTGAGTGGGTGCGTTGCAGTTAAAGTCCCAGTCTCACAACCTACAGGTTGTCCGTCAAATCATCAATACTGCACGCCGTGGTGACTCGATTGACTTGGGCCTTAGTATCGCTTCGTCGAGCTTTTTGGGCTCAAATTTGTCACCTTCCACAGAGAGACCAAGTTCGTCAGTTAGTGGTATCTCTTCGCCCATCCCCGTAGATGAGGATGAAACTTTACACTGCACATTCGAAATCCACCACCATTTTCATTTGCCGGATGTGCCAACGGACGACATGACGCCTACCAACACAAACCCTTCTGACGTTCCAGAACGGCCACAACCAAACTTTGATTCAATGCTGTTCCGAAGGCTACTTTTTCGATGTGGCGCGTCCCTTTCATCCCAGGTCCCTGATGGCATAACATCAAGAAGGATATATGAAGTCAAGCTTGAACTTCAGCGCGGTTCGCTAGACGCGATTACTGCTAAATCTTCTGCAATGTCCGAACAGTCTCACGCGCTTCTTAGTGGGGTTCGGTTAGGCATGGAGCCGTCTCTCGAAGAGCTTGTTCAATTCGCTGAAACTTTGCGCGGAAAGAAGGTCACCTTGTATGCAAGCACTGCAAGCTCCTTTGCGCACCACCTGACGAGCTATCTCACTGCTTGGGGGTTGGACGTCAGTCACCTACCGCCAGAGGCTGACATCGATGGCAGTCCAGGCGCCAATGAAGCTCCCGCCCCTCCAAGCCGAGAGCGTGGAGCACAAGAGCCTCGAACCCCATACGCGAACGGCACTCCACGCTCTGCTCCATCACTGTCATTTGTAATGATCGATGATGATGTATCCGTCCTTCGGGAGAGGTTGCGCAAGTACAGAGCAGAGCAGCCAATACCTTTCAGCCTTCACTCTCGGAAACGACCTTCCCTAGCTGCTCACCACCGCCCAAAGTCGTCTCCTCAAGTAACCCGTACTCTAGGCTTCGGATCACAGGCCCCACCGCAACAAACACCCGTAGTAGTCGTTCACTTCACTAGCCTAGCCAATTACAAACTGGTCAAGGAGATCATACAATGCGATCTTGCTTCCCACTCCTATCCAGCATGTCCACCCGAAGTTATGGTTATCCCTAAGCCCGCGGGCCCACGCAGGTTTCTCACTGCGCTGCACACTGCTGTTACTAAACCTATCGTCGATCCATTCTTTTCTCCGATTGCTACCTCACCACTGAGCCCTGGTTCGCACAGTTCTCCTTTTTTCAATTTGACTCAGACAAGCCCCAAATCCCCCTCTTCTCGCCCACCGAATTCATCACGGTCCAACTCTGACCGATCTGCGCGATCTGCAAGGGACAGTACAAGCGAACACCACTCACACGCACCTCCATCACCCCTTGGTCTCGCGGATAACATGGAGTATTTCCCTGAAACTCAGAGCCCTGTAAGGCTTGGCCAGACGCCATCCTCCGGGCTTGTAATTTCGAGCCCCGACGGACAGCCAACAGGCATCATCTTCCAACCGCGTGCAAAATCTGCGAAGCCTATCACACCATTGCCCAATAGTATTGCAGTCGATCGGGATAAGCCGCAGTTTCTATTACCCAGTTCTGAACGGCTACGGGGGACATCCTCCCGCCGTCTATCGGACGGTGAACAAAAGAAGCAAGGTCAATCGCCACTCTCTTTTGCGTCTTTGCACTCCAATGTATTGGGAAGCGTATCGCCCCCTCGGCGAGAAGCATCTCCTATCGAGAGTTTTACCCCAATCTCCACTACTCCCAAAGGAAAGGGGAAACGAGCAACCTCCCCTCAGGCGGATGAGCTTGCCCCCTCATCACCGCTATCTCCCCCATCACGTAACGCACCTCCAAGTTCTCCAGCAGCGCCGGACACTCAACCCAGTGTGCTCGCGCGAAGACCTGGAAGGCGGGCAACCCATGATACGAAACCTTCGACACCTCCCACCGCATTGGGGAAGGCAGGCAAGGGTCAACCTGACTCAAGCATCATACCTCCAATTAGCGTGCTCATCGTTGATGGTATGTGCTTCATATCTTATCATACGTCGCGCTAATCGGTTACAACAGATAACCCAATCAATCAGACCATTCTGTCAACCTTCATGAGGAGGAAGAAGATCAAGTATGACGTGGCCAAGAACGGAGAAGAAGCGGTGCAGAAGTGGCAAAATGGCGGTTTTCACTTGATTTTGGTATGATGTTCCCTCGTACAACAATGCCATCGAGCTGACATATTGCCTCAGATGGACATTCAAATGCCTGTTATGGACGGCATACAAGCGACGAAAGAGATTAGACGATTGGAGAGTTTGACAGCTTCTTCAGGCTACACTCCAGGCACACCACTATCTGACACACCTTCAGAGGGAGCATTCTCCGAGTCTCGGGCTTCATCATCGCCCTACCGTTCCGCTGTGATCATTGTAGCTCTCACTGCCTCATCCCTCCAGAGCGACAGAGTGGCAGCGCTTGCGGCAGGATGCAACGATTTCCTGACCAAGCCTGTGTCTTTGCAGTGGCTTAACAACAAGATTATCGAGTGGGGATCAATCAAGGCTTTGCAGATGTGGGCTGACTTGCGGCCGGAGGTAGTGAAAACCATCTCGACTGAGCAGACGGCTCAAGCCCAACTTGTGGCTCGTCGGCTTCACGTCCCCGAAGGTCGAACGACCCCAATCAGCTCTCTAAGCAGATCGTCATCAAAAGCTAGAGGGGACGAAGGCGATCCCCCTGTTAAAGCTGGTTCTGAGCTTACTGCTAAAATCGCGGACCCGAAAGGAGAAGACAAGCCAACCTCGAAACCGGCAAATGACTTGCCTGATAATGATTCCCCCGGATCATCACCTTCTTCTGAATCTTCTGATTCGTTTGAGCAATCTGGTGAGCTGAATCTTCTATTTCTGACTCTCTGTTACTTAAATTGGCGATTTCAGGAGAGAAATCCGCATCACTCCCTGGTGCGCTGGTTGAAACTTATTTGAAACATCCACATTAATTATCTATAGCCGCTCATAATCAGGACACGGATGATGCGGTCACCCAATCCGAATCTACGACTGTCAAGGATGTGCACTCGCCAACAGGTATTTTGTTCCCACCTGAATGCCGCTGGATCTGGATTAATGTCTCACAAGATGGAGAGGAATGTCATGAAAGCTCCTCGGAAACATCTTATGCGACTGCAAGTGAAACGTCGACGAATGCTTCGGAATTCCAAGATGCGCCGACATCACCTCAATGACTGCGTTGGGCGACCTTTGGAAGCTTTGCGAGGCTGGTCGCGCCTATGGTCTTACCATTATATCTGAAGGTCGCCGTGTTCTTCCGCAAATATTTTTAAGATTCGTATACCTTGACATTTTCTTTATCCGTCCGTGTTGATCACTAGGCACTACATGCTTTATCTTGGGTTTTATGGGATTATTGGGCAATTGTCTCTCGACTCTGTCAAGTCTCGGTCGCCGACAGATTACCATTACTGGGTTATAGTAGGGGTATGACACATCGATTTGTCTGGATGGATATTGATGGGTAAATGATCTTCTCACCGTCGGGGAATAGAGTGATTCGGAAGATGCCCGAATTTGACATGTTGCGGGAATTGTGTGAAGGTGTGCGATGCGAATGCTTGCAATGGCAACATGGCTTTTTACAAACGGCAAGCAGTGTGTTGAGAGTAAAGAGTAGGTCAAGTGGTAGTCAGGGACGGGGGTCAGGTTCACGGCAGATGAGATGAATTTTCTATACGTAGCCAACGACGATCAGAATACAGTAGGTTCGATGACTCAAGATGAGTTTGTAAGTTGTCACACAGCAGACCATTTTTCGTAAAAATTGATGTCGAAGTAGGACGGCATCTCGGCCCTTTTAAGTTTTATTTCTTCGACGGTGAAATCAGCCTAAACATACCTATTTGCGGCATTCGCCGTACCGGAGGTTTCTTTCGTACTCCGCGTGGCCGACTAAGTGAGAGGATTTGGGTGAGGTCTCCCAACACCTCATTTCTCTACACCAAAGTCCGTCTTTTTTACAAGCGGATTTGTTCTTTTCCCTGTTCTTAAATTTCTTCTCATCGTTAACCGCCACGATGAATACTATGCATGACTCCCACAAGAGGACTTCCATCAGTCAGCTTCTCAATCCATCATCCGACTCCTCAGTCTACTCCCATGCTACTCATCTTCCATCGCCAGTCGCCGTTTCTCAGTACCAACATCCTCCCCACCAGCCACAGCCGAACTATAATCAGTCAATAGAGTCTGCTTCCTCTTTCCATCTCAGAGCAGCAAGCTGGGAGCCCAGTGACGACCAGTCTGTACCTAAACGTAGAATTGACAATGGGCCAGCTTTAGCGCGACCATACCCATTACCACCCCATCATCATATGCATACTGAACCTAATGGTGACATGGTACCTCGCCAGGGCAGATCAAGGATGGATGACGCTGCAAACTACCCAATGCCAGCAAATTCTTGGCCATCTCAAGCAGATATGTCAAATCCTCCCTATGGATCTCCTATCGTCGCACCAATGTATTCAGACGAGCGAACAGGTGAGCAAGCATGCGAGATCCACGTGAATTCTCATTCAAACCCTTTGTCTCTGCCCCAGCCTTATCGGGCGACTATCCACCGAACAGTTAGCTTGTTGTCCGTTGACTCATCTGACTGCGCCACTGACTTTGTATTTAGCTCAGTTCCACCCCGCGCAAAATTTCCATCCTCAACAACTACCACCAGGACACCCTGCTTCATGTAACTATCATCTCTTGATCATTCCTACCCTCGTTTTCTCAATTCACACCGATCCAAAGCTTTGCAGCATGCTGAAAGAGCTTCTGTTCGTATAGCGGCCCGCTTTACGGCTCCTTTGCCAGGGCAGCCGATTTATGAGATGGCTCCCATGCACCCACCAGCAGGAATTTTCTTGTATCACGCACCTCCGCTTCCCCCACAAAAGCGTTCTTCGACTGAAGATGACCAGGCACCAAAGGCTAAGAAGGCAAAAACTAAAGCGAAGACTGCCGAAGGAAATGGTACATTTGCATCGCATCTCGCATGGTATTTTTCTTCGTGGCTGATTATATACCCAAGGTTCATCCAAGCGGGGTTACAACGCTAAGAAGCGCAGCGAGGCTGCACAGATTGCAGCCCAAAATGGTCAGTTGATGCGTGGGTAGAACTGCGGTTGCTCACTACCCTTTAGCCCAGTTGATGCCGACTGTTTCTTATGCGCCGCCCCCTACCGACACAGGCAAAGAGAAAACAGCAGAAGGTATGCCGCTATTTCCGCTGACATCCAATATTTTTTGACGTTCAAAAGCTCCCATGCGCATTGTGACGGGCGATCATGGACAAAACACCGATGCTGCAGCTCAGCTGCACCCCGAATTACAATTCGCTCGGTGCATGTCAAATCGATATAGATCTGAACAGTTCCCACGCTGTGTGTCGTGCACACGTCGCTGGGCTGGTGACACGTGCAGATTCCAAGGCATACGATTTTTCTTGAAAGACAATCAGAGAAATATTGTTGGAGTCAGCTTCGTTGAGAATCAGCGAGCTGATGCACCAAGCATGAGTTTTCCCGTGAACTGGAATGTCCCATTGACGCACACGCATATACGGCGAACGAAAGTGAGAAATAATCTGTTCTGAGTTTGGACGAAATGTCAAGTCTGACCATCTGAGTAATTAGCGGACGATAGCTCAGGCTCTTCTCCCAACGCTTCTTCAGGAGTTGCAACACTTGAATTTCCCAGAGATCATCCGGAGGACCCGAGAAAGTGAAGTGCGCGCCACTTGTGGTCAGTGTCATGCAATCTTGTATTATTCGTGTTTGCCTGATAATGTTTGATCACAGATACTTGCATGACCTCGATTTTCTCCAGTAGTTGGATGTGCCGATTATGCGGCAGAGAAGCATGTGCGGAATGTTTTGAACAAGTGAAAGATCTCACCGAAGATAAACCTGGTGCAAGCCAGGCTGAGATTGCTGCTCTCCAGGCCCGCCGAGAAAAACACGCTCACAGCAACCCATTCTTCTTATCTTGCACGCGGCGGAACGAGCATCACGCGAAGGACTTTTCGCCGATGTCGCGCTTTTGTAAGGCCGAGCTTGCACAGGCGATTAAGGATATGGAAGCTATGCTTCGGGAGCCGGATAATGATGCACTTCCTGACGCCGAACCAATAGATCCACCGCTGTATGTGGAACAAGCACAGGCAAACGGGGGCACTTCGTCCTCTACCCAGGCTCCAGATTCTCAGATCGGTGGCAAGGCATCTGCATCAGCGCCAGAGCCGTCAATCTCCTCTGCTCCCCAGCATGGCCTATCACAAGACGGCGTCTTCCATTCGGAATCGGTGCCAATAACTGCATCGTCTGCTCCACAGGTCGCGGAGCCACCACTGTCGGCCCCCGTAGTGCCACAGTCCGTTGATCAAAATTCTACTCCGTCAAGCGAAATACCTTCACATCCGACCACCACCATCACGGATTCGCAGCTTACGGAGGAAGTTTTCCGCCCGTTGTGGGCTAAAGGAGATCCAATTGTGGTTACCGAGCTGCTGCCCAAGTTCCAGATTCAGTGGACGCCTGAGTATTTCATACAGAAGTACACCTCTCAGAGCTGCCTCATTTTGGAGTGCCAGAGTGATGTGAATAAACGTGTGACGGTAGGCGAGTTCTTTTCGTGGTTCGGAAAATACGAAGGGCGGGTGGAGTGCTGGAAGCTCAAGGTGAGTTCATTACGAGTGTGATTCCTGATACACGCTTAGTGCGTATCTCTAGGATTGGCCACCATCAACAGATTTCAAGACTGCATTCCCTGAACTGTTTGAGGATTTCAGTCGGGCTGTACCCGTGCCCAATTATGTTCGTCGTGATGGAACCCTCAATATTGCCTCACATTTCCCTAGCAATACGGTTGCACCGGATTTAGGTAAGCATCGCGATGATAACAAATTGATCGGCTACTTATTGAGCTTCATGTAGGACCCAAAATGTACAATGCGATGTCATCATTCGAGTCGGCAGGCAGCAAGGGGTCAACACGACTTCACATGGACATGGCCGATGCCGTAAATATTATGACGTACGCTTCTACTACACCAGATGGTAAACCAGGATGCGCGGTTTGGGACCTCTACCGTGCCCAAGATGCAGAGAAACTGCGTAATTTCCTTCGGAGAAAGTTCAAGGGCACATATCAACACGACCCGATCCACTCACAGCAGTTCTACCTGGATAGTCAGCTACGGAAAGAGCTATATGATACGCATGGCATCAAGAGTCATCGGGTATATCAGAGACCAGGAGAAGCCATATTCATTCCAGCCGGTTGCGCTCATCAGGTACGTCATTTAGCTCTTTGCTGTTCTCTGACGCTCATGCATGATTTGCGATGTAGGTATGCAATCTCGCGGACTGTATCAAAGTCGCGGTCGATTTCGTCAGCCCCGAGAACATTGCGCGCTGTGAGAAATTGACACGCGAATTCCGAGAGCAAAACCAATCCATGGCGTGGAAGGAGGACGTTCTCCAACTCCGTACTATGATGTGGTTCGCATGGCTTTCGTGCTGTCGGCAAGAGAAAGAGATGAACGAGCCTTGAAGCTTGAGGTGCATGTGGTTGTGGCCGTTCTGTTCCTTGTGGCGGTGGTGATATTTTGTATGATAGAGAGGATTTAGTATTGTATGGGTAAACCCCAATTAATCGGTCGACGTGCAGCGTGCTTTCTATTTTTTCACTTGCTTTCTTGTACACGCGTAATTTCAGTGCTTTCGTGCTTATCTGCGCATGGGTCCGATAATTGCGGAAACGAGAGCACTGCTTCGGATCAAGCAATCTTATCTCACACACATTTTTGAGCTCCGACAAGGCATTTCCCTGATATGATCCGACTATTTGGATCCAAGGGTTTTGCTAAACAAAGCTGCAACCGCTTCAGATACATCGCCTACGATGTAGTACGTGCCACTATCATCGCTGCAAGGTCGGCGTTCGTCCTGGTTGCACATATCCATCCACTGATCTAAAATGTAACGTCTTTTGTGCTCAAACCACAGAAGCCTGCAGCTGTGGAAGTTGACCACAGAAAGTGGCTCCTTATTTCCAACAACCGTATAAGAGAGGCGCGCAACTTTTCCATGTGGTACATCAAAATTTGCTTTTCTCTCACTCTACCCTCATCTCCCAATCATGACTGGTGCTTGCGACGCAGAGACCGTTACACTAGCTAGAGACTATGCTGCTAAGAATTTCTCCTGGTGTATTTCGCCAGGAAGGTCCATGGACTCCATTAGGTCTGAATCAAGCTTCGCCCCTCAGGCATGGATGCCACCGAGGCCAGCAGACAAATCAACTGAGGAACATTCACCGACATATTCAGCCACTTGGCACCTTCAGGGCATCAGACTGACAAGACCGATATTGAATCAATGCCTACAGTCTTATTTCCGTAGGATGCAACACGTTATGACTCGGATATGCCATCCCTTGTCCATCCACAATGAAGCTTGCTCGATCGTATGTTCAATGAAGAACGTCGGACCAGAGTTATTAACTGAGGGACTATTCGTCGCCGGAACTGCTCGACTGCAGTATACCCGGACTGTGGCACTAATCATACATGATGTTCTCATAGAACTCAATATGACCGACTGGCGTGTCATGCACGCTGTGAGTGCGCACCTTCAAGCAATTGCGACGTCCGCTTTACACAAGGTTTTTCATTATGTATGTCGATCTCTCGTGCCTAATTTTCCAAGCTGACGTACCAAACCACTTCATAGTTTTCGGGCGATTTCAAGTTCGTAGACGATGTGACTGGTCTGGAGAAAACTAACGATACACCATATGAGGCTTTTCGAGACGAACAGTTCAATGTAGCAGCTTTATATGGCGATCTTGTGACGCTTGGCATCATCCCTCGCGATTCACTTGTTTCTGTCATAAACAACTTCTTAGACGACATATCATCGATATCCCAGTATCGCATCGTTCATCTCCTGGTGCTCAGAGCAACATTCCAAACAGTATTTCCTATACACCCTGATTGTTTACTCGGCTGGCGCAACAGGTTGCTCTTTCCAAAGTCAGCAATCAATCTGCGTCTCGGTGACAAAATGGTCCAGAGGTGGATTATCGTAAGTAGTTGGACTGTCGATCTGCTCGATTAATTGACATCATATACCCGTTGCTATGACTAGGAGATATGCAACTTGATCGATAAGGCTGACGTCCAAAGCCAGGCCATCATGCAAGCTTCACAAACTACTGACTCGCCGGCTACAAATCATATCTGGGATACGCAGCTCACCAGACAGGCGCTGCACGATTTGATCCTAACTCATTTCGAGAAGGCGAGAAATATGTACACACAATGATGTATCAATGTAGACTTGATCCACTGTAAAGTCTAGTACATGGAATGCGAATATTTGAGTTTTGAAGGAGCGCGCGGGAGGTCACGGGATTTCCACCCTGAAAATTTCTGGCATACATCCTCACATGCACATCCACTAAAGGGTATGCCGCCAGTAATCACATATGACACCAGGAAACACGTTGGGGTTCACGCAGAACGTGTTTCCCATGTTTCCAGCACGAACTTTCCTGGGCACTACCCAAACGAGGACCACTCGTGGGACCTTGAGAGATTCAAGAAGGTGCGTCTTGGCCCTGCAGCTCGATCTATATTCGACTGATTCACGGCCTTGCAAGGATAGGGACTGACCGTCAAAGTTGAAAGATTATCGAACCGCTCCATTGAATTTGACCTAGTGGGCGTGGATGCATCAATCGCAAATGCTTACAGGAGAATACTGATAGCCGAGGCAAGTCAAAATAGCTTTCATTCGCAGCGCGATCGTCTGACGTACTCCAGGTTCCAACGATCTGTGTCGAAAGAGTTTACGTTTGGGACAACACTTCGGTCGTCGTCGATGAAGTGCTTGCGCAGCGGGTTGGCCTGGTGCCTCTGAACGTCGATCCGGCCCTCATGGATATGAAACAAAGCTAGTTGAAAAAATTGCCACAGACGTTCTATATGCTGATCCATTTAACAGCTCAAAATGACCAGGCTACCGATCGCAATACCCTTGTGTTTCGGCTACAAGTTGCCTGCGAGCGTCGGAAGAATGCGCCAAAAGATACAACAGACCCAAGCAAGCTGTATATCAACCATGAGGTCCTGTCCTCGCATTTGACCTGGGTTCCACAAGGAGAGCAAGAGATCGTCATGGCAGACAATCCCCCTGCGCCTACGAATCCAAACATTGTACTGACAAAACTACGGCCTGGGCAAGGGGTTGACATGGAGCTGCATGCTGTCAAGGGAGTAGGGAAAGACCACGCAAAATTTTGTCCAGTTGGTGAGCGGCCACTCTGAAGCAGCAGCAGTCGGGTGTCTGACCGCTGCGTTACAGCGACGGCGTCATATCGTCTACTACCGCTGGTGATTTTGAACCCAAACAAGCCCGTGCCTCGAGAGCTTGCAGAAAAATTCCAAAAATGCTTCTCGCCGGGCGTCATTCGAGTGGATCCTCGAACGAAAGCTGTCAGCGTGGACAGCAAGAAATCGCGAATGGAGACGATGAGCAGAGAAGTGTACAGACACCCAGAGTTTGAGGGGTGCGTTCAACTTGCTCGAGTCCGAGATCATTTCTTATGTATGTGTCCTCTCCTTGCCCCACGTGTTTCAACTGATATCCCTGCATAGTTAGCATAGAGTCTGAAGGATTTTATCCTCCACAACGTCTACTTCCAGAAGCAATCGCTATTATGCGAGCCAAGATAGCTACTATCAAGCGTGCTGCAGAAACGCTACTAAATAATGGTGATAACCTAGGTGACGTTGAGATGGCAGATGCTTAACTACGTATCTAACCCCCTGTATTCTGCTTATTTCTACTTTGTTATCTTCACAAATGTTTTGTCATGCAAGTGCTTTTCATTGGACACTGGAAAATATCTTATAGTACTAGTAGATATGCACTTACGTATGGTGACAAGTCCTGAAGTACGTACACTCGTGTAAAAATGACTCAAGGGCGCATATGCCATAGTTACCAGAGTCGAGCCATTGTCGCAACGTCACAGCTTCCCAGCCGCTTTAGAGTCTAGTATTTTTTCGTGTACTTGCTCCCATCCTCGAGGCAGTGCTGAGCTGAACATGGCCGTAAAAGGACCAGGGGAACCCTCCCCCCAAATGGTCTCGAGTTCAGGAAGAATGTCAAGGAGGATGCGAGCAACCGCTTCTGGGTCGCTGATGTGAGAATCAACAAGTCTGGGATATTTGACCAGTCGATTGCAAACACCACCGCCTGGTTTATCACCCCGCAGTCCATCCAGCTTGGTGGCGTCGATGGCCAGGTTGAAGAAGCGAAGACTGGGGCACAACTCCAGAAGCGAAATGAGACCGTGAAAGGTGATTTCAGTAGTCCGATTGCTACGTGGGTCAGCCATGCCGAAATCTGGAAACGGTGCCGTTGCATCTAGGTGTAATGACATCATTGGGGCCATAACAGCAAATGGTGTAGTTTGGAGTCCAATAGGCAGGGGTGGCACAGGTGGGGGATCATCGGGGAGGTCCACGATAGGTAACGGTTGGGAAGGAACCGGTGGATACAGATTGCGACAGTCGAACAGCTCAAGTTCCTCCAATAGTGGCCAAGCAGAAGCCATGGCACGCAGATCATCATCAACGAGCAAGAACAGTGGCGTCATCATTATGCGCAATACACGAAGGTTGCAGCAAAGGAAAAGGGGCCGAAGCACGTTAGAGCCGTTGGCAATACCGCCGCTCAGATAGGCGGGAACGTTCAGGCGAAATTCTTCAAGGTTGCTGCAAGACACATTTTGACCGATGGGCTGCAGAATGGGCTCGACCGTTTCCACACCAACATCCCCCGATTGGTACACCGGAAGGAAGATATCTATAGATTTGGGCAAGCTCCTTATCGCTTGAAGGATGGAATTAGCAGTTGTTAGGTTGTTGGCTTGGAATTGGAGAGTGTGCAATGATGGAAATGAGAGCGAATTTGCGGGCAGGTTGAGATCAGATATGTTGTCAACGCGCAACCGAAGGATTCTGAGAGATGATAGTACGGAAAGGTTGAGGATGCATTCGCAACCCACAGGGCTGTAGTCCAGCACCTCCAGCTTTTTCCAAGAACAAATTACTCGGGATAAGCAGCTTTCGGCTATAGCTTCATATCCTTCCGACAGATAGAATAACAATCCCAACGAAGTCAGTTCCGGGCAGAGTCCCCGGATTTTTGACAGGAGTAACGGGGTGGATTTCGGGCTCCACTGAAAGCTTGATATGCGAAGAGACAATAAGCGTGGATTGAGCAGTGGCCAAAGCAGAGCAAGACTAAGTTCATCAGTCCAAGCCAGGTAGGTGAGATTGGGAAGGAGTGGAGTAGGAACTTGAAGAACGTGAAACACTCCCAGGTCATCAGGAACAGCTGTGGCCCTCCAGCCCCCTTCGTAGCCAGAAAGCTCTATTTTGTGGACGCGATACGCGTACTTGTGAAAAACAGATAAATCTGGTCCCGCGTCAGTGTCAATTTCTGACGTGTCCTGTTCGATAAGCGGATCAGCATAAGGAGCAACATATGGATGCTGTAGACGTGCCTCGTCGCTCAGCTTCATGTTGGTATCGTAGATGCACGACACTAGCGGGTACAAGCTACGTAGCTCGCTCCAGAGAGCATCCAGCGAGATGTCACTGAGAGCGCTGCAGGTTCTGGCGAGTGCTGCGAAAGTCTGGCGACTGGTTTGCTCGTTATCAGCCTTGATGAATGTGAAAATATGATCTAGGATGTCTGGAATGAGTAACGCATGATGCATGTCGAAAATTCGATAGTTGTTGGTCACAATATTAGCTATAAGTAAACTAGAGGAGATATTTCAGTAAGACAAGGTTGGCGAAAAGTAGCCAAATGATACCTGTCCTCAGCGTCGCGAACAAACAACAGTGTCTGCGGTATGTAGGCCCGAACCAAACACAGCTTTAGTAGTGAACGAAAAAGGAAAATGACTTTATGCATAACACTTGTCTCGAACCTCCCTGGTAACTGGTACAATAGATTACACTAGTCAAACGCACACTGGTCATTGGTAATAATCATCATAGTTAAATCTGCCTGAAATTTATCGCGTATGAAGATTGTTGAGCCATGATATAGAGTCTGAGCAGGGGTAGTTATACACAACACATGCACCCGAATTAATTCTGGCTAGCTGTAGCATGTCTGAAGGCCAACATTCTCTGACGAACAACGTTCCACTTGTGAGGCGCCATGTTGTGCGGGGGCATGTTTTGGGGCGGAGTTGGCAGTAGAGCGTTTGGCCCCGCAAGGGGATCAAGCTCAGGGAGTATGTCGAAGAGGATGCGAGCAACTACCTCAGGATCGCCAATGGGCGAATCGATAAGCCTGGCATACTTGACCAGTCGATTACAAACTCCGCCGCCTGGCTTATCGCCTTGCAGATCATCAAGTTTGGTAGCGTCGAGCGCTAGGTCAAAGTAGTAAAGATTTGGGCATAGCTTCAAGAGCGAAATGAGGCCGCGAAAAGTAATTTCAGCGGTTCGTGATCTGATAGGGAAGAAAAGGTCTGGTGGCGGAAATGCTGGAAATACTGGAGGAGGAATGGTAAACACGGGTAGGTACGGAAACTGATTCGCCTGACCAGCGTTCGCCAAAGGTAGCGGCATAGGTACGGGGTGGTGCTGGGCTGCCCAAGTAAGCACCGGAGGTGGTGGGGCTTGGTTTGGCTGGCCAAGACCCGTAGTAGTGATAGGTGGTAGGGGTATTTGAGGATTGGCAGGAAGTGGGGGTTGAGGGGGAGGGGGAGTTGCTACACGTGGACGTAAATCGATCAACTCGAGTTCCTCGAGCAGTGGCCAAGTGTAAGCCATTGTTTCTAAATCGTCGTCACCAAGAGTGAACGGCGATGACATTCGTATGGACAATGTGCGAAGTTCACGACACACGAAGAGAGGTCGCAGGATCTCAGAGACATTGTCAGGATTATCTCCCAGAAGGAATGGGAGGTTCAGGCTGAAATGTCGAAGTTCGTGGTATAATGCATCTCGACTAATGAGGCCCAGGAGGACCCCGACAATTTCCGGACTGCAAGATCCTCTGCGAGACCGCCCCGCAAACACATCAATTTTCAAAGATTTAGGAAATCTTTTCATCGCTTTCATAAGAGTGATAGCAGTGTCCAGGGTGTCAGTTTGGAACTGGAAAGTATGAAGCGATGGAAATGAGAGCGAGTCTGGAGGCAAGTCAATAACAGATGCGGTGTTGACTTGCAGACGGAGAATTCTGAGAGACTCCATCCCAGACAGACGTAGAAGACCTTCAAAGGTCATGGGGTTGCAGTCCAGTTCCTCGAGTTTGGTCCAAGAACCGATTACCCGAGATATGCAATGCGTGCTTTGAGTTAATTCTGAGTCTATATGCCCATCCCAAGAATGAACTTGCAGTGTTAGTGATCTGATTTTCGGGCAAAGCCCAGGAATTTTGGTCAGGGCAAATAGAGTGGATGCTGAGCTCCAGCGATGGCTGGGTATTTTCAGAGACAGCAAATGTGGACCGAGCAGATGACGAAGTAAATTGAGACCCATCCCAGGTGCCCAAGCTAAGTGCCTAAGGTTTGGTAGGAGGGGAGAGTTTAGTGGATAATAGAGTAATGCGCCTAAATCCTCGGTGAGAGATGGGTAACCACCGTTGCGTCTCAGGAATCTTTGTTGTCCGGAAAGGTCTAATTTGCGGACACGGTGAGCATATTTGGCAAAGACAGAGAAATCTGGTCTCATGTCATCGTTGGTTTCAATCGTGAGCTATGAGATGATTCAGCTTGAGGTGTAGTAAACAAATGCAATAGACATGCCTCGTCGCTCAACGGCATAGTGTTAGCTGCATAGATGCACGATGCTAGCGGACGCAAACTATCCAGTTCGCTCCACAGAACGTCTAGAGACGCCTCACTAAGAGCAGTGCAGGTTCTAGCTAGCATGGCAAATGTACATCGACCCAATTGCTTATCTTCCTTGATAAAGGCGAAGATGTAGGCTCGGACATCCGGAATGAGCAATGCATGGTGCATGTTGATATCTGAGCCAGACGCCTGGTGATAAAATGGGACAAGTGGACTTCGACGTTTACCGTTGAATATAAGAGTGTCAGACCAACTTCCCAGGTATCCGCGTGCAGTGCCAGTGTGAGCGGCCACATTTGAAGTGGTTAATCCAGATTAATAATATTTTCCCACAGTAGCGTATGTCCTAGGACTTCTTCCACTCTAATTTGACTCAGATATCCATAGGATACTTGAGCACATCAGTACTCAGAATTCGTATTTGCTGCATCGAGTGACTTCACCCTGCGCTTGCAAGACACTTTGCTATGCCTCAGATTCGTAAAAGTATGTAGTTAATCCACTCCGTGAAAATACACTCATTCATGATATGAACACCGCGGATTAGAAACATCCAAGCGAGGGACGACCCACCAACGTCAAAAGTTGAAGCACAAGGTTTCACAGGGTAGGAAGAAAGCTAAGAAAGAGGCCCGGAAAGAACAGGCCGCTGGAAAAAGTGAGTGCCATGCGTTGTTATAGGCAAACTGCTTCGTTCAGGACTTTTGACAGTCATCTTCACATTTATGTTTTTTTCTGCTCGGTTGCCTATCTCCTTGTGCTTATAGTCTTTGTGTAGCCCACAAGAAATCCAAAAAAGATCCTGGAATCCCGAACAATTTCCCATACAAGGATCAAATACTCGCGGAAGTTGCAGAGTCACGACGTCAAGTAAAAAGCACTAAGCCGTTCAGTTTCCTCCTTCCTGACTTGATTGCATTACAGGCCGCAGAGGAAAAGCAGCGACGTAAAAATGAAAAGCGCGCCACTCTTACTGGACTCGACGCCAAAGACGTCGAGGATTCTCAAAAAAACATCATGGATGTTGACATCAACGAAAATCAAAATGATGGGCAAGGATTTGATGGTATCATGTCAATTCGTCCTGCACCTTTAGTGGCACCAAAAAATAAATCCGTTGAACCTTCGAAATCCGAACTTGTCATACCGGTCACCGAAGGACCTCACACTCTCCGTGAGGTATTGCAAAAAGCGGACGTTCTGCTGCATGTAGTGGATGCACGAGATCCTGCAGCAGGCCTCAGCGAGGCTTTGTTTGAAGAAGCGACAGACAAAGATATCATACTTCTCGTGAACAAGATTGGTAGGTCGTTCATCCTGTCTGAATGACTTTGAATTGATTGCATTTAGATTCCGTACCACGGGAATCTCTGGTATCATGGCTCTCTCACTTGCGATTAAAGTACACCACCCTGCCTTTTCGCGTGGCAGAAGCTTTCTTGCCATCCAAACCCAATCCGCCCCCGGCTTCGAAGAAGATTCCTGTTAATTTGGATGATGCGCGTGGCTCAGACGCAGTTTGGCAGGAGCTTCGCAAGCTCAAAAAATCTGGTGAAGAGTTGGTTGTGGCCCTAACGGGAGTTACTAACGTGAGTTCCCTTAATGGATTTTGTGTCGAACCGTTGTTGATCAAATTGCCTTGACCAGTCCGGCAAATCTGCAGTTATTAATTCTCTTGCACGCGCAGATCTTCTAGCCATTTACAACATCAATTCTGCGATATCCGCCAAAGGGCCTTATACGACCACATCAGCAAGCGAGTTAGTCTTGGAGTTTCCTGACAAAAAAGGGGACAAGGTGCGGCTGATTGATACCCCAGGATTGGAATATGTCCGTGCGGAGGGTTTAGAAGAGCAGGAGATGGAAATGACAAGAGCAAGAGATATCCTGCTTCGAAGTCGAGGGCGGATTGATCGACTCAAAGACCCACTGTTTGCTGGCAAGTCGCCGAGCTGCTCCTCTACCCCAAAACTAACGTCCATGACAGTTGCGCACATAGTGTCTCGAGCAGATACCCAGGACTTAATGCTAGGATATAACTTACCTGCCTTTTCGAAGGGCGACCCGACCTCATTCCTTGCTGGAATGGCACGTGCGAGCGGGCTCGTCAAAAAGGTGGGTTTTCCGAAGACTTGATTCAAACACACGTTGATATCTGTGGCATGCAGCGTGGTGTCCTGGATCATGCAGGTGCGGCGCGTATTGTCCTCAGGGATTGGAGTATCGGAAAGTTTGCGAGGTATACCATGCCACCAGGATCATCGACTACTACTTCCTCTTCAACAAATGACGAGGGAATTTTGGCAACGCTGAAGAGCCGGAAAGAGCTACGGAAAGCGGAAGACGTGAAACTTGTACAGTTGCAGCCTGGCGAAGCAGAGAAGAGGGAGGTGTTGCTGGATGATGTGTGGGTTGTTGACGAAGAAGTCAGCGAGGATGAGGTCGAAGATGAGGATGTCGGAGATGAAGAGGCAAGCGGAGATGAGGACGGTGATAAAGGCGAGGCAGATCAAGGCAGCGGTTCCGAGAGTAGTGGGGAAGAAGTTGTGGATGATGAAGAAGAGGAGGTACCTGAACTGTTGCCCCCGCCCAAGCGAAAACGAACGGTGTCATTTGCTGTTGAAGTTCCAGCTGAAGGGAAGCGGCAGCGGAAGGTGCGGCAAAAACGGTTGTAGCCGAAGGGAATTACTGTATGTATGACGTACATGATTGATGGGCTGTGTCGAAGAACGTGGGTTTTGATTCTGACTTGCTTTACACGCTCCACATGCCCAGTAACCACGCTGCCTACATGTGGGGAGACTTCAGTGGTATTAGCAGTTTACCGTGACATCAAAGTTAAATAGCCTGCAGTTGATGACAGTCGGCACCTGGCGCCCATGGCTCGTCCGACTTTTCTCCAGAAGGTACTCCGAAGACCTTCCCAGAAATATGCTGCAGGCACAAGCCGCACAGCAACAACAAAAGCCCCTCAGACTCAAGAGCACGCAAGGGATTTTCACTCTACCAAGGGGGAATTGCTCCGTATAGCCTCCGAACTCAATTGTGAGGATCCGCTTGACTACAATCGCGAGGACCGACGTTATCTCCTAGACGAATCATGTGAATTCTTGCAGGCGAGTCCCAGTAAATACAGTCCAGAACACATATATTGACCCATCTATCCTTACTGAAGAACGACGAGGTTGTCCTGACCGCTGCAACAGCATTGGACTCTGAAGAACACACTCCCAGTCTCGCTATCGCCACTGACGTCCATAGCGAGAAGGTACAAGCATCACGACAAGAAGCAGTTTGGGAGCCCCACACTTCTGCAGATCAATCTATAGATACCTCTCAGCAAAACTCTGAAGAGGTATTCTACACCCCTACCAGTTCACCTACATCTTCCTCGCCCCCTGTAGGCCTTTCCCCTCCAGCCTCTCGCTCGCAGACTCCAGCTCACTCCCCATATTCGACTCCCCCTCACTCTGCTGCATCGTCTGCCGCATCTTTAGGGTCTGATAATCCCCAGGAAATCTCTGTTTCAACAACATCCTTGACTGAATTCTCTCTGAGTACCTCAGTTACTATGATGCCCGTCAAGAACGAGCTGGGGCGTCATGAACGTATTCCGAACCATCGCAAGATAACCTATACGGACCGAGATTGGGCCAAAGACGTTCGGTGGCTCGAAGCCCCGCAACATAACGGGACTAGACGCAAGGGTACCAGACGCAATACTTCGCCGAGCAGTGTTTCAAATGCAGCATCACGCTCGGCTTCATCTTTACTGAGCAATGTTCCCTCACATGTGTCACGAATGTCTGTGACACGCGTACTTTCTCAGCCGCATGACCTTCCCAAAGTTGAACCTCCACTCCCTCATGGACGTAAGCCAAAAGGTCATGGGCACATGAAACCAAAAGCGACGCGTGCGATGGTTGGCATGTCGGTTCTGCTTGAAGTGGAGGAGGATGCTGATCTGTCTGGTAATCCTACTGGAGTTGATAGGAGTATGTCTCGCAGGCGCTCGCAGTCTTTGACATATATCCCATCACATACTCTTCAACCACCAAAACCGGTACGACAGGAGCCATCTGTGACTTCATCCCAGCCATCACCAAGGTTGACCAGACGTCGTAGCTCGTCTTCTCCTTCGTTCTCTCGTGATGGCGCATCATCGCGGTCGTCGTCAGTGCGCTCACATTCTCGTGCAAGTGGTGTAACGTCACATACTGGTGCATCCACATTTGCGTCAGCATTCGAATCCCCTATCAGTGTCGTGTCTCGCCCGATGAGCAGTTCTTCTCGTACAACTTCCTCTACTACGAAATCTCCTTATACATCGGCGCCATTAAATGCACTAGATGCCCTTGCCGCGCACGCGTTGTCTTCACGTGAGGCAGACACGCTTCCGTCAAGTGGTACGCATGGATTCACCAGCCTTGTCCTTCCTCGTGCTGCCACTTCTCCGGCTACCTCCGGATCGAACTCTGGTGTTGGTACCTGGCGCCCCTGGAGAACAGGCAGAAGGGCAACAACCGCAGAAAGCCTGGGCGCGGGACTCGGGTTTGGAGATGAGATTGATCTTACAAGAGCTGGACTCGCGCAAACAACAATGGCCAGCGTGGAGATTGTTCGTGGGATCGCGTCTGGCGCTGTCGAACGCCAGGAATTGAAGTCTCGTGGGCCATTGTTTGGCTTTGGTTGGTTCTCAAAGGATAATGCCAAGCAGGGGAAAGGTAAATCTCGACAGGTCCCTGCAGATAGTCCACTCGGTTTCACAGCCTATCGAAAACCTCCGGTTTATGTTGGTGGACGTTCAGTGCTAGTGCAAGTATGGGCCGTGGGACTGGACGGTGTGGATGCTCGTCTTGTGGGCGTGCATCCGCCGCCATCGAAGGAACCATCACCAGGGACTCAGAGAGCCGAGGAGAAAAGTGCTGGGAAACGACCCGTTCCGCTGGGTTATATTCCAGGACGATCTTTCGTTGGGCGTATCCTCGAATTGGGATGGGATGTTGACGAACATACTCTCAAGAAGGGAGAGTGGGTCATCGGTCTCAACAGCGTGCAGAAGGTTTGTATTACATTGACACGAAATTCGATACAAATATGCTGACTCATTTCTAAGTGTGGTGCTTTGGCTGAATTCATTCTCGTTGACCGACATCGCATTCATAGCGTGCCACATCCTCACATGCCTGATCAGCCATCTCTGGTTCTCGCTCCATTGAGCGAGGCTGCGGAGGGTGACGAGGTGGGACAGCGCAATTCGCTCGTATTTCCTTCTGTGAATGAGCCCAAGGGTCTCACGGTGAATGAGCTCGCCCTGCTCCCGCTTTCAGGCGTTCCTGCTTATCGCGCTGTGCGCACATTGACACACATCACACGCGCATTGGTAAAGCCCGACGTAGCTGCACGGCGGTCGCGTGGAACCAGGCGTAGTTGTGATTTTACCAGCGACACTGATGAAGATGTTGTTGTCATCGTGCGTTCCATCAAACAAGAACGTTCAGCAGAAAAACGTCTCGACACGACGCGCCCTCGCATATTAATTTTACGTGGACACGACGGATCCGGCGCGCTAGCCCTCCAGATGCTTGTTCGCGCTGGGTGGTCCGTCTGGGTTCATGTACCAGTCCCATTCGACCTTCCAGGTCTTCCCCACGAGTTCGAAAAGGATCTTCAAGATGAAGGGAAGAAGCAAACGTTGGCAAAACGACGAATCATACTTGAACAGATTGAAAAACGGCTTCGTAAGTGGGGCGCAGACGAAGTGTTGTTTGTTCCCATCCAATCAAGTTCTATTCCCGTGCCAACTCCGCGAGACGACCCTTCTTCACCATCTTTGCACCATCCAGAGTCTTCTTCTTCTTCCACTCATTCGCAGAAAAAATCCCCCTCACCGTTTTCACGCTTGTCGACGTCGTCGACATTGTCGTCGCCATACTCATCCACACATAGTCATTTTTCTTCCATATCTCACCCTCATTGTGCGCTCCCTGCTCCGTATTCCTATACTGGACTTCCTCTCACTCCATATCAGACTGAGAAAACCTCAGCCACAGCACTTCTCACCTACTTGGCGCGCGCGCGCGTTCGCTTTGATGCAGTCATCGATACAATCGGAGGTTGTGAGATTTGGGAGGCTGGGCAGGCATTGCTCAGCCTTCCAGTTCACGACGCCGCACGAGCCAGCATTGAAGGCCAGTTTACCACGCTGGTAGGCGACGCACCCGACCGTGTAGTGTCTACCGCAAGCGATCATTTCCGTGCGGGTGTGCGAGCACTCCGCATCGGAAACCCCAAAGGCACCTTGAAAGTCCACGCTGACGCCGAGTCCTCTCAGGCAGCCGTCGGGCCCACCAGGAGTAAGAAGGACAAAAAGACGAAGCCTCGGCCGGTAAACTACGCGTGGGTGAACATCATGTCGGACGTAGATTGGGAGGGTTCGAACGTGCGGGACTCGTTGGGCGCAGCGCTGGCGATGGCGGTAGGAGAAGGCGTGCGGCCCGTTGTCGGTCCTGCTGACTTTCCGGACGTGTCGGAAAAGGGCAAAGGGAAGATGACATCCGTGTTTAGCAGTGGTGACGGGGAGACGCTGGGGAAAGTCGTCCCCTTCGAGAATACGCCTCAAGTTTTCAATGTTGGAGGTGGGCTTGAGCATGGCGGGACAGTTGTGTCCAGAATAGCTGGGTAATCTCATGATCTTCGGCTTTCGCCTCGATGCGGACGAACCAATAGTACTTCCTGGAGTCTTTCATCACTTAGAAGTGAGGGCTGAGCGAACGCTGTATGATAATAACCGAACTATAGTAAGTAACATAAATCTACAATGACATATCTATATATCTGTCCGTTATTTAGGGGTCTCCAAGGAGCTATGCCCAGTAGATTGGGCGTGACCGCAGGGTTACTTATTGGAAATGGCCTAAGGACATCACATGTATATAGTGATGAGGTCTATGAACATTGATGATGGGATATTGTAGTTGGCCACCTATGGCAGGCGTTGGTCAATATTTTTCATACCTAAAGAGTGAATTTAAAAGGCCCAAGGTGAAACAGCGTGTACTGGAAGGTAAAAAGTGATACTAGTCACCACAGGAATATGATTGCGGTAGATTTGTGTGTTGGAGGATAGACACGAGGCGTACTCGCTCCAGATGCACCTCGCAAAACAGATCTTCACACCTGCACAATCTTTGAGGAAAACACACTAGGTTTCCACATGCGTGAGGATAAGAAACCACATTGAAGCCTGGTGATAGCTTGCCCGGCAGTGCCGCGATGCTAGGGCGTCTCGGTGGGAGTAAGGCACCCGCATAAAATCGTATATATACTCCGAGCCGTTGTTCCCTAACCAGACCATGGTCGTTCATTCTTGATTGCTGCCAGTAAAACCCGACCATAACGAGAAAAAAAATCAGAAGTTGCACCGACTCGGAATGTCTTCATGTCTCGCCTTGAAGATCTCGTCTCACATGCTCGTATGCGCAAGGCGAAAGAATCCAAGCTGGAATATACTCGCAAAACTATCGACAGATTTTAAGATTCGACGACAGGTTCACCGTGCTGAGTCTGGCGAGGTAGCCTGACGTGACCACTGTTGGTAACTAGTGATTGCCTGCGAGCTCGACTGATGGTCTGGTGGCAGCCTGAGCATACCACCAGATGGATTCGGGGATCTCGATTCTCGGGGAAGAAGAAACATTGATTACCGATCGAAGATACGGTTGGGCTGAGCTTCTACATCCAAGGCTACATAGTAAGTGGCTGGACCAAATGGAGATCTCGGTACTAATTCGTAAGTACAAGTGTGGGTTCACTAGTACAGGCGTACTTGTAATTCAAGCTTGAAGCTCAATGCTAGCGATTTATCAATCATCATCAATCTCAGGATCAAACACTAGTAGCTGGTCTCCTTGGCCCTTGGGCAAGGGTCTCTTTCGCTGACTAACTGCCGCTGGTTCAACTACCAGCGGCCACTCAGTCATACCTCCATCTCCGACACATTTATCCATTGATTTTGATCGTTCAACTTCATAGTAGTAGCACTTTAGAACAAATTAGACTATGAAGCAGGGTAAACTACAAGTAGTAATTTGAGGCGAAATATTGCAAAGGGACTGAGTAAAGTGGCAGTAATCAATGTGTAGTATTGTTCACTGCCAGTGATTATGATACAACGTGATGTTGATTATTCTCTTCGAACGAGTTCCTTGGCATGAGGTGACAAATTGAAGGAGCTTCTCAAGTAAGTACTCTTCCATCTGACGGCGGGTGGCAAAAAAAATATTCTGGTGCGTACTGCCTCGACAAGCTGGAGGCAACGGCAATAGAGGCAGTGTGCTGCCTCCACGACTTCCAGTGTATCACTACCTTGTGACTGCCGGTATACCACTTGAAGTCCTTTTTCGTTCATGATGTTACTGGTGACAAAATCACCATTGCCATCTCATCCAAATGTTTAAATGTCCTGCAATTAGAAGGCGAGTGTATCAAAACACTCGAATTGCCCAGCTGTCTGCTCACACTCTTGACCCTCTGGTGCGTTGGGGACCTGTCCCCAGAAAACAAACAAACCTTTGCTGACCTGCAGTACAACAGTCTGTCTTCTTTGCAATCAACCACCAGCCCCTCCCTCTGACGACCCACTATGCCTCTCGATATCAATCCCGTCATGGTGGATCCACAGACATTGTTTCAAATGGAGCAAAGCGGTCAACCAATTGTCGTGTATGAATGTGAATTACAAGAGGCACCCTGCGGAATATGTCTGGAGGGAACGACCAGTGCAGCGTCTGCCCATCTACGTAGACACGGTATCACTGGTCCAGATAGCGCTGTCATAACGTGTACCTGGGGCGGCTGCTACAAGACACTCAAGAAAGGAAGCATGGCAAGGCACATTCTTACCCACCTCGGTATTAAGGTGCGCTGCTCCATATGCGGAGTTGTAAGATGCCGCCACGACCTCCTTCGCGCGCACATAAATTCCTCGGAGCTATGCCATTTCGCGATAGCCATTAACGTTCCAGGACCCGAAGGATGCGTTATTGTCCCTGCGAGTTGGGTCGCCGCCCATATCTGATCCTTACGACGTCTGGTACGTGATTGGATCTATTTTGTGACCAGTGCTATTTATACTAGTCAGATTTATTTTCGACAAGGGAGTCTAGTAGGACGTCCGCTCGAAGAAAAATAGACTTGCACAATGAGATGTGGGGGCTCTGTACGCTACATCGTGACATTCCTAACAGACGGAGGACTGATTAGTTGCAGTTATATATTTGATAGTAACGAGATTTTTGTACATACGAGACATCGAGGACAGAGCTAGCTGCCACGTTGGTGGTAGGGAATATTATTTCACAATGTGCCCCTGCATCATTTCTCAGCTGCCACATCAGCATTTTAATCTAGGGCGAGTGATTTACTCGGAAGGTTGAAAGCAGTGCATCTTTATCACTCAAATTCGGTGCAATGAATCATCTTGCTAAGATGAGATCCCCGACAAGCATTGAATGCACACAGTGACCGCTTCTTGAACAAATAACAGTATACATGTCAATGATTGGTGCGTGCTGTTCAAAATAGATAAATTTCACTCAACTTGGTTTGCGAAGCATTCCATAAGCCTGCCAACGCTGTGTATGTTGGCCAGTCACATGCACGCATGACTGTTGTGCAGGATCTACCTTGCAATTATATGGCTAAAAATGCGTAAAAATGGTGAATGCAGGAACCAGGTCTTGTTTTGTGGATGCCCACCACACAGGCCCTCCCAAAGGCAACGACACAGTAGATACGATCTCTGGAGGTGCCATGTTTGATCCATCGACTGGCTTATCAGAGAGCAAGTCCGAAAGGTGAGGCAAACCCGAGTCAGGATGAGCATCCTGACTGTCACTAGTGACTGCGGTGTTCATCCAGATCTGAATCTTGAATTTTTGCGCTGTCGATATCACACTTCCTTTTTCGAGTCTAGGTCAACTTCTCAGTTGATGCGAACTTGTCGTTCTCGAGACTTAGCGCCTGACTACTGTGATGGCTTTTCAAGGTGGACGAATTTGACTTCGGATTCTCCCGTGCCAGTCTCGGCTCGGGTGCCTCTTCACGTTTACCTCGGCAAATCCCTCATGTTGATAGTGTACTCTATTAGGCTATTGTTTGCGCACCAACCAGTACGAGATTGTGTTTAGATCTATTTGTTTTCTGAATCGATGATGGGCCTTATCGATTATCGCCCTCACAGCTTATGTCGTCCTCACGGTGGCCCAGGCCCTGTTTTGCTGGCTAAATCCTTCACAAAGAGACTGTGCAAGGTCAATTAGACTCGGACTTGTGTTTTTGCTAACAATTTTTTGCACAGCAGGAATTAATCATTATCATGTAAATATAAAGCCAATCTGCTTGACAAGGTTCAGTGGCAGCAGCCACGGCAGCACAACTACGTATCCGCACATTCCAGAGTGTCTTGTCACAGTAGTGCGGAGTATCGTGACTAGTGGCAATCGAAGGAATGATACAGTCATGATCTGAAGCCTGGAATCACTTCAAATAAGCCAGATTGTCGGGAAAGAAGATCGAGTTATGAGCAAACCTTGACTCGGAGGTGTCGTGTCGTCGAAAGGGCACTTGTCAAGTCTGTCTGTCGATTGCATCTCAAGCACTCGGAGAAATAGAGATTGTGTGGACGGTGACCCCATGTATTATGCATGGCCAATGGAGCGTGTAGGATACTACGAATGTGAGCAAGAGAAGACACGGGTCTCATTACCCTCCGGTACAACCGGTACCTGCCAACCTCGCACTTCCCTCGCGGCTAGGCCCCAAGCCGAATCACGATCAAGTCACTTCTCCCCTCACAGCTCTCTCGTCACAACCACTGATGTCTATCACAACGGAAATTTTCAGTCACAGACTCGTCGCAGCTTTTCGCTTATGAGAATCAATCGAGAACCCTAGGCGAGAAGGAAGCAACCAAGTTGGCTAGCATTCGACATGCCCTTCGGACCCTCGCAGGCCACATCGGATAATGTCAACACAATGACTGTTGTGCTGCAATGTACAAGCTAGCCATGGCCCTCCAGGAACCCCAGGACTCTCCTTTTCACTGATTCAGGTGCTTGAATTCCATTGTATCATCCCCAATGAGACTCAACTTTATTTGCCCGACCGCACACCCAATTACGCACCGTAATAAATCCCGGATGTAGTCAATTTTTTGATCGACTGAGACAACGTGAATTACATGCGTACGAGGAATTCCAGTGAGTGAGCCGACTCGGTATCGTTATTCAATCATGTGTATCTCAGTAGGAACAGGATATCGAAATGCAGTGCACGGGACTTTTCATCATGATCGATCAAATTTCTAACGCCACCATATGAGAGCCGCTGGCCATGAATGAAAAGATCTGTCACGGTTGTTCTAGCGTAACAGGAACAGGCTCGGTCGCGCCAGTCTACTAGGTAACTACAGGTAAACAAAAAGAGATATATGCATTGTGTTCACTATCATTCAGGGACTGTTAATCATAGCAAGCACACGGTAGGCATATCGCTTCGGCCTTGCTCCCCGGCCAGCTGACCTGCTCGCCGCAACAGGAAGCAGCCTGAGGGCCCAGTACTTTGCTGCACAGCCTGGCACGCAAAGTCGGATTTAGGTAAGTTATAGGACCAGCGGCATCCCCGTTTCAATTCATGATCGATTGCCTTACAAAAATTACAGGCAGTATGACATTTATTTTCTACAGAACCCTCTCCCACTAAAGTGGGTGTCGGGGACGCAGACCGGTATGCACCTTCAATGAATGCAATCACGGAATTTGCCTTCCATAGCCTGTGTCTCGGTGGAGGACCAACAGTATCCGACTGTTGACGCGAGGTCATCGCATGTGGCACCAATTAAGAAAGTCCCAGTGGAGCCTCCCGAGAAGGACGCAACTTGCTTATCCCTTGAAATAATCCACCCTTGAGCTGTCGACATTCCGCATCTGATTGGTGGCCACAAGTGAGAAATGGAAACCAAAACGTGAATTAACTGCGGTAGAGATACCGTTTACGGTAAAAGGTTTTTGGTGGCATGGACACCGGATTATCACCAACCTTCTGTAATTGCTCTATATGCGCCTCCAATCTTATCCACAGCGCTGCAACGTCGCCTGTTGCAGCGTGGGAGATACACCCTAGAGAACGAGGAGCGGTTGTATTCATTTAGGATACATATGAATCGATAAGTCGATAATCTAATTTCCGCTTGAGGCCGCAGCAGCGAGGCGATCAATCAATTACTACTGGTGTGTTCACGGCGTGTCAAATCAATCGGCGGGAAAAAGGCCAACCATGATATCACTCTGAAACGTATAAGATTTTTCTATAATTACACAAGCGGTTCAAAGCCCTCGAACGACCCGCGTCCCTACTTGTTATTTCAAGGAAGTTCTTTGATCACACTGGTGCGTTGGATGTCTGTGTCAAAGACCATGGCTGATACACAGTACAGTTTATCCTTCTATCAGTCTGACAAACCTCACATCAGCTTGTTCTCGACAATCACTGTCCTATACAACATGCCTTTCGATATCGTTGCCGTGGATCTGGAGACCTTTCTTCGAGTGCAACGCAGCGACCAACCAATTGTCGTATATCGGTGTGAATTACAGGAGGTCGGCTGCGGAATATTCGTGGAGGGAACAACCAGAGCAATATCCGCCCACCTGCGAGGACACGGCATTACCGGTCCAGACACCGCCAGCACAAGTTGCACGTGGGGTGGTTGCTCAAAGACACTGAAGAGGAGAGGTATGACAAGACACATCCTTACTCACCTCGGTGTCAAGGTGCGCTGCTCCGTGTGTGGAGTCGTGAAGTGTCGTCACGACCTTCTTCGTGCACACATCACGTCCTCAGAGCAGTGCCGTTTCGCAATTGTCGATATCATTCCCGGGCCTCAAGGACATCTTGTCTCTGAGGGTTGGGTTACTGCACATCAGGTCTAATGATTTCCGATATATTACCTGTACATTCATGCTTTCTGACGGACACTGTTTGATACAGTTAATACTTATTGAATACATAGCTAGCTTCTATGGTAGTATCATACGTACGAATATATACCCAGGGGGAGGTGGACCTTCAATCGGAGTTGAAGGTTTGCTGCCACTTATCGTGACGGTAAACATGCACAATCTTACTCTACGCCAATACTGTTCCTGTTCTTGACCGTTGGCGTCAACGCCGTAGGCACAAGGTGATTAACCAGCGGAAATGGTGCATCCTAATGGTCGATAATAACTCGAATCCGGCGTAGTGACGAAACTTTCGCTACGACGAGTTCGTGAGATTCCCGACAACGAAGCGCCGAGTTTCATCAAACGCCTGCGCTAAATGCACATGGTAATTGCTTCTTGATTGATAACGCCATACATGCCAAGCCTCCTGATTGAGCAATCATTAATGTCAGAACGAGTCGTTCAAGATGAGTGGACGTAAGTTTTGGTTTGTGAACCCTTCCACAAGCCTGCCTACAATTCCATTGGCTGCATATATGTTGAGTCGCTACGCGTAGGACTGCTGTACCTGACCTCTCTTGCAATCGCAATCGGGGACTTGCCATTCTTCATGGAAGCGAAAGTTGATAGTGTAGAACAAAGTAGTAGAGCGATATGAAATGCGGAACGGATACAGGCAAACAGTCGAGGATGAAATGAACTTTGAACTTGGTTTTCTGTCTGAAATAGCGAACGCGGAAACCATGTCTTGCTTTCTTCAAGATAGGGAAGTAACGAGAACATTGCCAACTTGAGGCTTGCTGGAGGATGACCGCCATGAACCTCTTCAATCACTTGTGCCTGTACGAACGAGATCTCTTGTCCATGCTTTCGCCCATCGATAACTGAAACAAGGGACCACGACTGGCACACCTTCAAGATGGTTTCCGCTGACAGCTGAACCATCACCAACGACTACCGTTTTCAGCCTGGTTAGAGGAGCTTGCTGCACCAGTGCCTGAAGGACCATCATAATCCTTGCGAGGGCTACTACCCCTAGGAGGACTCCTGGAGTAGCTCCCGCGCCTTCTGTAATCAGGTGAGTAACGACGAGGGCTGCGACGGTCGCGCCAATCACGGCTGTCGCGACCATAAGGGTCCCTATCCTTATCGCGATCGGAACGGCGGTAATCGCGGTCACGATATGAGTCACGGTACGAGTCGCGGTGGTAAGAGTCACGGCCGGAGCCCGAATAGGTGTCCCTAGTCGAGCGACGATGTCCCATATATTCGCCAGGGGTTGGTGCATGCGGTCTGTCGGTGACAGAATAGTCAACCCGAATGCGACGTCCATTCAGTTCCTATGGATGAAATCAACAAGGAAAATATACACAATAGGGGTAAACGTACGACTCCGTTGAGTTCCTGAATGCAACGAGTAGCTTCCTCAGTACTGGACATTCTGATGAAGCCGAAACCACGAGAACGGTCGGACTGAAAAACACGTTTTTATGGGTTAGGGTAACGCAATGTACAAAAAGCCACCGTACCCTCTGGTCGTAAACAATTGTGACTTTTTCGACTCTTCCAAAGCGAGAAAATTCTTCGTCCAAATCCCGCTCTTGTGTTCTAATACTTAATCCGAAGACCCCCAACACTTGGGAGGGGTTGGGCGCCTTCTTTGCCTCATAAGCGCTTTGCGAAACATGAGGAGAACATGTGGAACGTACAATTGGAGCATGTGTTGGCTTTTTAGGAGGCGGAGACCTGCGCTTTTGAGTGGGACTACGGTAGCCGGTGCTGCGGGCTCCAGGACTTCTCGAACGAGAACGACCGCGTGTTGGGGCGGTGTCCCGGTCTCTGGTTTCTGATGTAGCAGTGGCAGGCGCTGGTGCATTGTACGCATCAGAGTAAGGGTCAACTGAAGGAGCAGTTGGCTCTCCGTATTGATCCTGATAGAAACGCAAAAAGTTAGAAAAATCGCCTTCGCCACCGAAAATGTGACACACCATGGCAGTTGGAGTTGAAGAAAAATTTGGCGTTGTTTATCGCTTGTTTGTCTCAGACTGCCAATTCAATTTTATCTTCCGCGAAATGCCGAGAATCAAATCTTATTTGCTTGTCCTGCACAGTTCCTCAAGCCTCCGTTGTTGTCCGTACACCGTCCCCGAACAGCACAAATCGGCAAGATCAAGATGGTGAGCTCGTCGTCCTAGACAACACCCAGAAATTATGCTGACATGTGCATCTTATTAGGGTATCGACCTCAAGACACACCACGTCAAGAAGGCCCAGCGAACGGCCCCCAAAAGCGAGGATCCTTACCTCCTTTTGCTCGTCAAAGTATGTCTGTCCATTATGCGCAAAAGCTCAATCTAAATATTTTTCAGCTCTACAGATTTTTGGCTCGTCGCACAGACTCGAGTTTCAACAAGGTTGAATAACTTTACGTGTGGTTCAGGCATTTGACTGAAGCATGATTTTTACTCAGGCTATCCTCCACCGCCTCTTCCTCTCCAAAATCAACCGTCCCCCTCTGTCTTTGTCAAGAATTGTTAAAGAGACCGCTGCCACTCCTGATCGCGACTCAAAAGTTATCGTGGTCGTTGGCACTATAACCGATGACGTTCGTCTCGTCGAAGTGCCCAAACTCTCAGTTGCTGCTCTACGCTTCACGCGCGCAGCAAAGGAGCGCATTCTCAATGCTGGTGGTGAGGCATTGACGCTGGATCAGCTCGCACTTCGCGCACCAACAGGGTCTGACACTGTGTTGCTCCGGGGAAAGAGAAACACTCGCGAGGCTGTCAAGCACTTTGGCATGGGTCCCCACAAGAACAAGAAGCCGTACACCATCTCCAAGGGTCGCAAAGTACGTGTTGATCATTATTATTTTCAACGGTGTTCAATTTAATACAATTCCCTCAGTTCGAGCGGGCCCGTGGTCGCCGAAAGTCTCGTGGCTTCAAAGTATAAGAAGCTCACAAAATATACATTGGTGGCAGCATGGAAGGCGTCGCAATCCCTGTGTGGTCACATATGCATTATGGGTATACTACAAACCATCATTTTTTCATCTCTTGAGCTCTGTATGCCCCACCTATGCATTGCCTATGTTCAAGCGCACGCCTATATTAGGAAGGCCCTGCTTGAGAAATGCGATATTTAGGACTGAAATATGATCCAGAAGTTCGAGACGGTATGCAAAATCTTGATTGAATATAGATATCAACTGTCGGGGCCCGTCTAAATAAGTACCCAAGCTCGGCCTACTCTTTCATCCTCTGTTGCAATTCCTTCAACTCCTCTGCCACGTCATCTAGAGGTGGTGGCATTACGTGAGATTCCGGCGTCACGACTTTCTCAGCAACTTTTCCTTCCTTCTTCTGCAGAGCCTTCAAGAAACCAGAGCCACCAAGCCAGAAGAAAGCGAGTGTCGAGCCAATCATCCAAAAGCCATACCAATGGAGCCGACGCCATGCCTCGATAGAATCGGTAAAAGTTAGCAGCATAAACGGCGCTGCTACATAGTTGAGAATGAGGATGCAGGCGAAAGTTCCAGTCAAATCGTAAATGCGTTTCGTGATTGTCGTGGATGCTCCTGGAGGGGGGAGGACCAAGGGACGTAGGTTGGCACGGCAGAGGCGGCCTGCGGTAGTGATGAATCCACCGAAGAAGAAAGTCAGGTAGTAGCCTATCGCAATGCCATGCTACAATACAATCAGCACAGGTCATGCCTAGCATACCCAAGTACCTACCCAGAAGGCACTCGTCGCAAAAGTCAACATGCTGCTGCGGAACCCAGGCTTCTTTCCTTTGGGAGTTACACGTTTGTATATACATTCCCTCAGCCAGATGTTCGTGTTGATGTTCCATGAATCAAGCAGAACCTTGAAGTTCGAAGGGAGTTCGATCTCGAGGATTTTGACGTTGGCGGCACCTTCCCATTTGGATTCGCCTGAAGGGCCATACCCAGTAAACCCTAACCCGGTCAGGATACTCGCGCCCTGGTCGCTTGTTAGCATCGTGTCTATGACAAACCACAGACCCCACCTCTGTGAGCGTCCAGATCGCATAGTACTTAGACCGCTCAATAAAACCAGAAAATTGGAAATATATCATTCTGCATCCAAATACGTCAGACAAGCATTCAATTAAGCGCATTAAGACAGACCTATAGAAAAATCCTTGGGTCATGAACCACGGAGTAATCACGATGCCGTAGTGGAATGAAGGACCCAAAACTACAAATATTCCCAAGAAGACTAAACCAATCAGCATCTTGCGGTATGCGACCCGCTTTCTGCCGTTTGGAATGGACCTTGTTGAACTGGGACTGTGTTTGCCTTCAAAGAGTGATTCGTCGATCAAGGACATGTATGACGCATAGTCAAGATATGGCCCAACTAGAACACCCGGGAAATAAAAGCTACACAAAAATCCGTCATCTGGAGACAAAATATATCGAATAAGACTTACGAATAACCAAGAAACTCGAGCAGTGTGGGGTATTTTGTGACGCGCTTTTGTAATTGCCATTTGTCTAGATCCTGAGTTTGTAATTAAATTTTAGGAGATTTTCGGAGTGCGGTGGGGGCTTACTTCAGGGGCTGTCCTACCGTCCCAGACATTCCATGCAAAAGTCGTGAGTTTCATAGTCAACACCATCTGAGGTCCTGTGACTTCGAATGTTTCATAGCTTAGGTTATAGAATGCACGTATAATGTGGCTTGGAATGGGTATATATCAGCCTCTCGTGTAAACGCGTCTTACTCATATCACTTACTTGACTGTGAGATGACCCATGACGAAACTGCAGAAAGTCCAGTGAGTAGGCATTTCCTGAGTTAAGAGGGTAAACATACGCGAAAACTATCCACGGCATGTTGGGACCCTTGATATTAGCCGCCATGTAATATGTTCCAAGAACACTCCCTAATAGCTGGACAAAGCCCCACGACAGGTTCAAAACTGGTATGAAAAAGAAAACCGAGACAAGCAGATTGAAGAGATGCTTGAGACTTGGCTGAGATGTTGGTATACGAATGAAGAGACTTCCTAGAGGGCATGCTATTAGTAGACATGAGATGAGCTGACAATTTTTTGGAATGGAGTTAGCCTATATGTATGATGGCAAGATTGCTCCCAACCTTGATCTGGTCTACAGATGCACCAATGGCAGAGGCGAGAGGTACAAAGAGCGCGTCCATGACTAGCAGGATACAAGCTGGAAGGACAACCAAGCACTTAAGGGCCAACGCTCTTTTGAGGCCAAGTAGTACGCTTGAACTTCAATAGAGCCCAAAAGCGGCGTGCGTTCTATATGTGCATATATTCCCACACCAATGTCCTAAGAATTATAGTATGTAGCTGTACTAGTAGGTCCGAGTCGTATACGCACAACCATCAAGTTGAACAAACCTATCTACAACGAAATAGACCACAGGGTTGAGAAATTTCCAACCGTCTCTATCCAAGACCACCTAAGTCCTACGTGCCCCATCCAACAGAGCCCGCAAACGTTCACTACCAGCGTGAAAAAGTAGACGACCTCTCTGTAACAGCCGTCATATCTTCTGCAGATATGTCAGGTGTGGGGATGCCTCTCGTGATAATGACCAGTGGGAGAAAAGTACGACGAATGTATAGACGTTCCAGCATTCGATGGAATAGGAGAAAGAATATTCAACTCCGAATTATCGCTCGTGTGTAGCACACTAAGGTTTTCGCCAAATACTCCAAAGTGGTTATTCGGTGCAGGTTCACTGGTCCGTGAAGAAACAGCAAAAGACCCATCCGCAAAAGGGTCTGATAGCACCTCGCTCATTGACTCCGAACTGTCCCCCTGGGAGCGGCATCTTGATCGCCAATCAGATATCCTTCCCACAAGTGGGGGAGCACGAGGGCGCCTTTCCAGCGTAGCTGGTGTTGCGACAGGTGGAGTTGGATCTCGCAGCAACCACTCTTGGTAGTTTTGGTTCTCGTTATCTGGCAAAGACTGGGGGGGCAACTCAGCCTGCCGGCGCCGGCGAGCGCGAAATTTGTGAATTATGACGGCAATGGCGACAAGAAAAACCACTCCAAAAACAAGTCCCAATATCAAAGGAAGAAAACTTGAATGAGAATAAGTAGACAATTTGTCGACTGTTTACGCGCAAATGCTCACCTGGACTTGGATGTAAACGGAACAGATGCGACAGTTCCAGTGGGTGATGATTGAACACTTCCAGGATAAGTGCTCTCCAGTGTCATTGTTGTGTGATAGATGTGTCCCCCGGATGTCCATTCAGAGGTGACGATGACCATCACCGCCGAAGATTGCGAAACGAGTTCCTGTGGTCCTGTGACGAAACCTGATATGGCGCTACTAAATTAAGCTTGAACATCAATTGCATATCGACCCTGGTTTCTGGAGCGCACCTCGTGAATACTGTCGTAAGGGGACTGGCGGTACCCTGCTGACTTGATGAATAATATGGGGCGACACTTGTTGTCCAAGCATACGCGTCCGGCGTAGCCGTGGTTGAAGCCTGGCCAGGCGGTGTTTCGCTGTCTTTGATCTTAGCTGTTGAACTATTGTCCTTTCCAACACTGTCACCGTTGCCACCAGCACCACCAGCACCAGCACCAGCACCAGCACCAGCACCACCAGCACCAGCACCAGCACCACCACTACCAACACCACCACTATCACCACCACCACTACCACCACCACCACCACCATCACCACCACTACCACCACCACCACCACCACCACCACTACCACC
>QLOO01001482.1:0-17066 GCA_003313855.1 Suillus sp. MG131 | reverse complement strand
ATTGTAACGATTTTACATGCTATAATGGTTTATATATCAATACAATTTCACTATTGAATTTCTGATGGGCACCGTGCGTGCACAGCCGGAGCTTGGTGTCCTTTTGAGGCGTGAGGGAGAATCTGATACGACACGACGTGAATATTTGGGAATTGGCATGGGTACGTTGGGGCGTGGTAACTCCACGAGGGATAGGTGGCAGAGGTATATTCGCTGCGAGGTGGGAGTCGTTTCTGACGACATATTTCTGCCACAGAAAAGAGATCGAATAAAACACCCTGCCAGTGACTTGTCCCTGAATGTGGGGCCAATACGGAACTTCTCATTGCTCGTGGTTCATGACTCAAACAGGATCGAACTATGTATATCACGCTTGGTCAATGCTTTCAAAAAGATGGTGATAGTGACACCGGCCCCCCTGTTGGTCAGCTAGGTTCTAACCGGAGCTTCCTTGATTGGTTGCAATACGCTCGGTTGCTCAGCAAATTGTGCATGCATGCACAGCGACACACTTATCGATGTCAGTGCTGATGCGATATTTACGTACCGCAACTCGGCTATTGTGATTGGACGGCTGGGCTGACGTGTTTCGCTATGCAGTTCTTCGTGCCACGTTCTCGTCCACAATGTTCTACACGCTATACGATACAATGACATGTCACAATACTAATTGCAAGACTTACTTTTACCACAAACTCCTGAGATGTTCTCGATTCTAGCCAGGCCAGTAACGTCGATCCAGATCGTTATCTGCGAGGCACGTATCACCTTCATTGGTCTTGAATCTGGTACAAGAGCATGAAACCCACTTGTAACAGGTCTCATTTCGGCCAAGGCACGAAGGAAGTAGCCGTGCTGGAATGAATGTCCAGAAGCTCATGTCACTGACTCCGCTGCAGAGTCTCCGACAAACACGTCGTCGGAGAGAAAGCCACACTGAGCCTTGCTTACCTATTGTCGGGTACATCCAAAGGCACCATCAGACACCATGAAATTGTGCAGCTTCGTAGACTCCGCACGGGGGCTCGCCGGTATAGTCGGATATGGTCAATGGAACCCGATCTAAATTGCCAACTGAATAAATGAAGCAGTCAGATTTCACCAACGGATAGGGGTAGTAAGTAGACTTACGCATGACAGACTCTAGGCGGAGAAGTCGAGCGGGTCATTCGGTCACGCGACAAGTTCGAATCACCATGAAACGAAGCATCTAGTTCTGATGCGATGATCCGATTTGAGATCGTTTTGCGCATCATTATTATTGTCACAATGCAGTAATACCAGAGTCGTAGCTCAGGGGTATGGCTCGAGTGCGGTCACCGGGTGACAGAATCCACCGGGATCTAGAAGCTCTGCGGATAGTATATGTGCTGCAAATGCAGACTTGCGGTTTCTACATCAGTAGTGAAAGGATCAGTAGTATGGCTCCTTATGGAACACAAAGCTAGACTGCAAGACACTAAGCCGCTGGACGGATAAGACAAATAGGCTACCATTCGCTTTCTTGTGACAGGAACTAGGTGCTACCTAGCCGGTAAGTAAGTGCTTACGATCTGAGACACGCGGTCATCTACTTTGGATAAAACCTCGATAGTCTCCCACTGTGAATAAATTCAAGGGGTTGCATGAATGAATATGAGGCTAAGAAACTTACCCAAATTCTCTCCGAGAACGCTTGGCCCTCAGCACTCAATAGGAAATCACATTCCTCGACGACCTCACAACTCGACATATACTTGCCATGAAGATCTTGTGCGTTTGTTGCTAGAGCTGCATAGACAAGATTACGACTGCCCATCTCCGAGGTTCTTGCCCGAAGAAGCCACTTCACAAATGCAAGAACTATACGTAAGAGACAGTACTTTTCAAGTTCCCGCGGTAGGGACGAGTGGCAAAGTCCCGGGTTAACGGCAGTGATGACCAGTGGAGTGGGAGAAGGAAGCCTGGCACCGAGTTCACGCACGAAGGCGACCTGGAGCACTATGTACCTATATTCAGTAACAGTGGGGTCATTTGACCGGATCACGACATACGCTTCGACAAGTTGTACCTGGATGCCCTGCGCCGACTCAATAAGGTTCTGTAAATTTGAAAGTGACAAACACAAACCCAGACACCCCAAATTTCTCCGCACTAATAACCCCTAGTATGTGGTCCCAATTTCGTGAACCTGTCAATATGGGTTCCGCCAGATAATGTCCCAAACTCGACACCAAGACCAGTCGAGACGGATCATCACAAGTTGCCGAACGGAGTAGATGAGGCAGAAGAAGAATGCTCAAGAGGGCGGTTGAGAGATAGTTGACTTGTAGCCTTTGCGTCATGTGAGCAAACTGGACTCACATACACGAGACTAATGCACAGACATTACTTCCCAATCATCTTGAGTTCGAGCATAAACTGGTCTGAAGGTGCCTGCGTTGGCAACGAGGACATTCAGGCGTTCTGGCCCTTCTGCAACGAACCTGTCGACAAAAGAGCGGACATTGTCGAAAGAGGACAGTTCTAGCGGCCATGAATCGAAATTGGCTGGTTGAGATCCAGCACAGCGTTCGCGGAGAGCTAATAGCGCGCGCATGACTATCTGCTAGGCACTAGAAAGAACATCGCACCCACTTTTCAAAGTCTGTTCGCACCGCACTGTGTCTCTACATGTCGCAATGAGCAAGCTGGGATTCTTGTCCGCGACATGGGCCGATGCCTCGAGTCCTAATCCAACATTCGCTCCAGTTATGACAACCGTCTTCCCGACCACCGACTCTCTTGGAAGGGGAAGATCTCGTCTTTGCTCGCTGAAGAAACTCCAGAGGCTCAGCTTGCCCATAGGGATGGGAGAAGGTTGATACCAAAAAAAACCGTCTGCTGCGGTTGAACTAGATATCAACGAGCTTCCTGGCATCTTGTCACTTTAAATGGTCGGTGGCTTTGAACGCTATTTGCCACAGCTTAATGAATCTTAACACGGGTTACATGGATGCAGGGAAATCTGTAGCATGATATGACGATCCTGCCTCAGGGCTCAAGTAATCATAAAGTACAATATTTCGATGATGAGTCGCACTCACATTAGATTATGTCCAAAGTCTAAATGTCAGTTTGCCTTCGAATCAGAACGGCCGAGGTTTGGTGATGAGGATGTCTGGACATAGCTCATCCTTTGTTTGTCAGAGTCAGACGGCCTCTGGGGGAGATTGAGTCGCATTTGGGTCGAAGTCATATGTACTAGACTAACATTTAAGTAGTATGTAGAACACTACGACACCCGCTCTCGGATCACTATACAGCCCTCTTTGTTCTTTAGCTTCAGAACTTCGATGGGTCTAGGATTAGTCGGATGCTATCATTAAGCGGTTGTTGTGCGCCGTCGCCTCGCTTATTGAAAAACTCCGCAATTCGGTTCTTCGGTTTATGTAGCGTGGCGGGTGGTGATCGTTGACACTAAGATTCAAGGGTTCTCCGCCACCCTGGTCCTCAGATCTCAGAACCCAGGAGATGTAGAAACCAGCAGCTCGCAAAGGTCGGATGAGTGGCTCAGCTCAGAAACGTCGAGGGGTCGTCAATCTGATAATGATTGCTGGTTAATCTAAAGACATAGTACGTGATCAACCTATATGTCAAAACGTTACGACTACGTCTGGCGAAGATCGTCGCAAAACTTACGTCCTACTGCATGCTAAGACCATTCTGTTTAGGAGGCGATCGTCAACAGGGTCGAAAACTTGGGACTCCAACTTGAATCGATACGCACGCCGAACTGCCCTGGCAGCATACTAGACTCAGCAGAAGCACCCCAAACTATATGATGATCATTTTCAACGCGTTCTAGTGGAGTTTGGCAGGCCGTATGTACTCGAAGTTCAGTGAGTACGTATTGATCAACACGTGCAGAAATGAACGATAAACGCGCCCTATCCGATATGACTCCCGAGAAAGACCTTTCAATGAATCGCAGGGAAACGAATCGAAGCCAACCCGGGACATACCCGAATTCAAGACTATCATTACATAGTATCACTAATTCATTCCAGACGACACATATATCTGGAAAAGGATTGGTTCAAACGTCGCCTGCTGTCAAGACGCAAGCTTAAAGTCTTGGGAGTGAAATCAGCATAACGCCTTATGCTTAGTTAGTGTGCAAACAGCTTAACATTCAACGCTCCCGTTCATTTCGGACACTCACTTCAATTGTAAGTTTACCTACCAGATTTGGGAATTTTATTCTGATAACTCATTGCAAGACCGTTCCTATTTCGGTTTAATACAAATATACGCAATCGCATATATGGTCCAACACCACAATCGCTAGCCGTTCAAGTCATGGCCCCAACGCTTGCACTCGCTCTCCTATCGCTCGTCTCTTTCGTGGTAGTGCGATCCTTGCAGAAGAAGAGAGACACTAAGGGGCTTCCTTTACCCCCTGGTCCTCCACCTCTCCCTTTTGTTGGAAACGTGGTCGGAATTGATACAGCTCATCCATGGTTGGCGTACTCAAGATGGGGAGCTGAGTATGGTGCGTAGGACTGCGGACTTGCGTATGAGGATGTGCTGAATTCGACACAGGGGAAATCGTTTATTCTCGACTCTTCAGTCAGGACATCGTGATCATCAACTCCGAAAGAGTTGCGCACGACTTGCTCGATCGTCGTTCTCATAACTATTCCACGAGACCCTCGGGGCTTATGCACGTTCTTGACTTGTGAGGCCCTTGTATCGCTTTATGTGCTTATCGTTCAACGAGTCTTAGTTTCGGTACTGAGTTCGCCTCTATCTTTCTGCCCTACTCGGACAGGTGGAGACTTCGTGAGTAATTCCCCTTCGAGTTTTCTTACCTGCTTCATGGCTTCACAGATAGGCGAATCTTCCATCAAGCATTCCGTTTAGAAGCAGCACCATCCTTCCGTCCGATTCAAATGCGCAACGCGCACAATTTGATATTAAACTTACTGGCTTCTCCGGAGGTGTACGGCACCCATCTCCACACGTCGGTAATCCCCCCCATTCGTGTATTACGTGGCTGAACCATTCTTTCTACATAGCTTCAGCACGTCTATCATCATGTCAATCGTGTATGATTATTCAACAGCACCTATTGATGATCCCTTTGTTGCGCTTGTCGAGCGTTCACTTGAGATATCTGTAAGAGAACTTAGGCCTGAGGTCGCAGCTGTTGTATCAGAGTTCCCGATATGTACGTATTGTTCTGCGGCATCGACTTTGCTCAGCTGTAGTCCTATTCTAATGCACCCACAGTGGAGAAACTTCCCCCCTGGCTTCCTGGAGCGAGCTTTGTGAGGGGTGCCATACTTCAGAGAACCCTCGTTCCCATGATTGTGGACACGCCCTTTGAACATGTCAAGAAGAACATGGCAAGTGCCAAGTGCCTCTTGGTCTCAGTATTATTTAAACAAGACTGATTATTCTCAGGCCGCGGGAACGGCTGCACCGTCCATGGTGTCGGATGCATTGCGTCGTATACCAGATAAAGCAAAGGATGAAGGGGAGGTCGCTGTTCTCGAGAAAGCGATTAAGGAAGCTAGTGCCTCTGGTTATGCTGGTTCGTGAAAAATTTCTGATGATCACGTATGTTTTTGACGTATCTCTATTGATTCTCTCTACGCTTCTAGCCGCCTCAGAAACTGTATGTTTAGACCTGATCTCTATTTTAGCTATCTACTGACTAAAGACCCAGACGACTTCCACTTTATACGTCTTCCTGCTTGCGATGGTTCTATATCCCGAAGTGCAAGCACGTGCGCGAGCAGAGATTGATTCCGTCATTGGGGAAGCTATTGAAAGACTACCTGACTGGGATGATCGTGCTTCTATGCCTTATATCAATGCTATTATACAGGAGACGCTGAGGTGGTTCCCCGTCGTTCCTCTGGGTCAGTACTATCAACTCCTCGTCGAACTCTGGTTAGCAGTCATTAACCGTGGATTTAGGTATTCCCCATGCTACGGTAAATGACGACGTCTACGAAGGCCTTTATATTCCAAAAGGTTTGTCTATATGGACTGAAAGCTCTATCTCCGCTCAAACATTATCTATCAAGGGGCTACCGTAATGGCTAACACATGGTGATTTATCATATCAAATGAACAAAGATCGAACCATAATCATTTCCTCTTATGCAAGGTCTATGGCACGCAATCCAGAGAAATATCCTAACCCGACGAGGTTCATGCCCGAGCGTCACTTGTCAAAAGTTGCCGCCCAAGAGCCGTCAAATGGCCGTGATGACATCTCCTTTGCTTTTGGATTTGGAAGGCGTGTTTGGTACGAAGTTTCGAGTTTTACTAATGAACGGGTTTGCCTCACCTTTTAGCAGTGTCGGACGGCATGTTGCAGATGCTTCCTTATTCGCTGCAATCGTGAATATTCTTGCCGTTTTCCGGGTGGAACGTGCACCAGGATGGAATATCGGGCCTGATGCTGAGGGGGTGACATGGACAGGAGGCGTGACGACGTGAGTAATATCCTCGAGGTTCCTGCCAGTTTATCTGAGCCAGCCGGTGCAGACACCCTATATTCCCATGTATCTTTACCCCTCGCCACTCCAAGGAAAGGGTATCCCAGTTGATAAAAACGCAGTGCTAAGAGCTGTGCGGATGTTCTGATCATGGGTCTGGGGTGAATTCATGCGTGCTCGTACGACTTGATGTGATTCTTTATTAACGACGTTTTCGTATCGTTGATTCAAATTAGCAATACCTTGACAGGCAATGACTTATGATATTGTACCATTGCCTAGGACTATTTGACGTAGTTGCTGCGGTTGCACGGCGAGTTGAAACTTTGTTTGCAGCATGGACTATGTTCTTGGGTATATTTCAAATTTCTACTCACACCCAATGACGAGAACGTCATCAATGGCCGCTGATTATCCGAGGATGCAAACACGCAGCATCCACAACCATCAGCCCAAACCTACACGAATCGAATTCATACTATTCTGTCGTTCAGTCGCATACGGAAACTACATAGAAACGTTCACCCATCAATAAGAGATATTGGCCCATAACCTACTAACTAGTACTTAAATTACACCACTCCCGTCTTTCGAGGTGAGATAATCTACCGATCCTGAATGTTGTTCAGGAGACGGAGGATGTTAATGACTGTGAAAATGATGATCAGTGAACACAAATCTCATGTAGGTCCGCCGAGATGACGTACAAAGGTTGATAAAGCTAGAAAGCGAGCGTCCCGTCAGCTAAGAATGCGTGCCTACGGTAAAGGACTTACTCAAGATACAAACTGATGGAGCCCATGATGAACTCATCAGGGGAAAGGCGCTTGTTGATGATATACGTGTCATAGACGATATAGCCGCTGAAGATAAGGCATCCGCCAATAGCAAATATGATATCCATCGTGGTGCTGAAAGGGATAAAGATGCCGACCATACCGGTCATAACTGCGGAAGGATATTAATTTCAACCCTAGATATGAAATGTGACGCATACGCAAGGCGACTAGACCACCAAAGAGCCAGGGGGCGAGACCAGAAAAGTCATACTGAACAGATTATCAAGATCAGGTAGCATCAGATCAATTTGAGGAGCATACCTTCGACTGGAAAGTGAACAGGGTCAAACCCAAGAATACGCCGAGCGTGATCAGTCTGACAAATTGCTCAGCCTTGAGTAGAACGAAGAGATCGATCGAGACATACAGTGCTTGCAGAACAATGATGTTATCAAAAAACGCAGTTACGACACCGAGCGTGAATGCTTCCATTACCGTGAAGGTGGACAGCAGTACCAGGTTAAGGGGATGGCTATGACGCTTCCAGTACAGCAATCCAAGGTTGATTAGGGTACCAAAAAGGGGGACATAGAATGACCAGGTGCTAAGAAGCGTCATAAGTAAACCAGCGGTGCGTCATTTCGAAGCATGAGGACGCACTGTGTTGTAACCCAAGCTATAGCCTCGAATGACTGGGAGATTCCGCCGGCCACAACACAAGTGGCGAGCTGGAGATGAACGTAAGTATATGCTCTGAAACCAATGCGAAACACCCCGTACAATCTGGCAGACTAAAGCAGGTAGCATGATAAACAAGATCTACAACAGAAGAGACACATGCACGTACATAGAATGGTGTAAACCTTGCGAACAAATGCACTTCGGACTTCCGGAGAACTCTCAGAGACGGTAACGCCATACTGCCAGACGGAGCGTCAGAAGAGACGTATAGCACATAGTTTTCGGGAGAGTTACCTTGAAGTCGTCAGGAAGGTCGCCTTGTTGGGGCTGATCATAGATCCCACCGCCTGGGGACCTGGAGCGACCGAGCAACGGGGAATTCACATCGTCCTCAGGAGTAACAAGAGGCTTTCTAGACGAACCCGACGGTAGGTACGATGGTGGTGGAACTGGGTACTGGCTTGAGCTCATTGTGGTAAAAGATAATGGTGTGAAGCAACCGCTGCGCCTGATGAACTTGAAGTCTCAATATGAGCGCCCAAACACTGCTGAATAATACAATGTGGCTGTGCAGGTCATTGGCTGCTGTGGCCACTTTTGGTCTATTTGCCAGCTGCGTTCATTCATTCGTGGCAGTATAGTCATGCTCGTGGCAGATGACAGACATAATTTGGTCATTCAATATTAACCCAGCTACACGATGCGATGATGTTTGATACAGCCTAATGTCACATTTCACCGGATTCTCCAAATTCCCCTCCTGTCCTTCCGACAGTCACTGAAACATCCTTCGAAACGTGTTAGGCGTGGGCAGCTTCAGGAGATCCTGCATCATCAGAGATTCTTGCGGGACCGGGAGCGGCTGCGGGCGTGCTGGTCTGGCTGGGAGCAGGCTCAGCTTGGGAGTGTGCCACAGCCTCCCCTGCAGGAGCACTTCCGGAACCGTAGTCTGCGTTCTTGATCGTCCGCTCCCTCAGCACTCCTCGTCCGGTCTTCTTCTCCCTTCTAGCGATCGTCCTCTTTTTCTCCTCGTGCGGCTCGGCTGGATGAACGGATCCTGGCGCAGCATGATCAAGAGCCATTCGTTGTTCACCCTCGCCAACCTTCTTTCCTTGGTAAAGTCTGTTATGTTGGTGGGAAGGATGTGTTATGTACGGGATACCTGCGGGGTCTGGGAAGGCACTGCGTGCCGCGAGGTTGGAGTTAGGCATTGCATGGACGGTGTGGATGGTGGCCGTGGCGAGGGCGGTGACAAAAATGAATGCACGCATGGTTTGATGAAAACGAGGGTGAAATAGATTATGACGGTGGAGCTTGTAGGTGACCGCCGGAGACAAGACTTAGTTGGGTAGAAAGGTTTGGGCTGTCCGAATTATATGTCTCCGGCCGGGAGGCTGACAGGCGTCGGTATCAACCTAGGCTTGTGAGGCTGACATTCCTGGTCGAGCAGCGGTCAGCCATATTTCGTGCATATATTTGCTCATATCATCAACTCGGTGTACAAGGTTACCGATGACCTGGCACTATGGACAGACCGCCGAATAACGGGTGTTCATACAGCCCCATGAACTCTCAGTAGTCAGCTGCGGTACTGGCTTCTCAGGCTAACGGAACCCCTCCCATGCCGGACGGTGGCATGCATTGCAAATCACTTACAAGCTCTGTTTTCAGCAGTGCAGGTGAAAATGCAGAGTTTTAACTGATTCCTGAATTGTTGTCAAGGGGCAGAATCCCTCAACCCTCTCAACATCATACATCACATGGACCAACGTGTTGATCGCCCTAGAACGTCGGAGAGACGGAAACATCGGATCACCGGAGGTGGTTGTCGCGATAAAGTACCCAGAAAAACGAGGATGAACCTGCTACTGGCGTTCGTTACGAATAAACACAACGGTGTGGGGAAAGCGCTCGTCTGCATCAAACCAGTGAAGTGAATGGGATGCAAAAGGCCGTACCATGCAGGTAGGTGGTGTTGTGCACCTGAACGGTGTCCAGGTCGTTGCTCGCTCCGACTGTAGAACATAGAGAACGGCGCCCAGATCAGCAACGGCTAGTGAAATGAGGGGGGTGAGCGTCATGACCTGCGTAAACAACGCAGAGTTCGTCGTAGGCAATGCGTCCACGAAAAGCCATTCTTGCAGCAAGTGTCACGAATGTGAAGCGCTCGAATCGGGGTAAGGATGGATTTCAGATTTAAGACAGAGTCATGTGGCCGATTTAAAGTCTTAGAACACACCTAGGTACGCCTCTCGCAACAATATGCCTGCTGGCCGTCTCAGACCACAGTGAAGTTGACTATCAAGCGCTGGGGCAACATGCCACATTGCCCCGCAGATGAATGCGACATCAAGTTTCTAAAATAGACAGTTACTAGTAGTTAAAAAAATGTACGGACTACAGAGATGGAGGGTAGGACCATGTTGCACGTTCGTTGCGACTATCATGGTCAGCCAAGGTGTTAAACAAAGTACAAGAACATACGGTATCATCACAACGCTTCATCTGCAAATTGCCTAATGAAACAAATACAATGTTAATACATAGGAATACAATGATAATTTGAACAAGCACCTTCTTTGGCTGTACATCGTGAGAGCGGGGCATCTGCGTTATAAACGTAATTCTGAATGTGAGAGGGCGCTTCTTCCAGACGTTGAGCAACGACTTGACCCATAACCATTCGCCTTCCAACAGTCGACCAACATTTCCCTGAAGTGCCAAGGGGACATCTGTGCCTTGTATCTTCACTTCAGCCTTCGTCGAGATCAGGCCGCTAGTGGCGAGACGAGACTAACCAGCGATTTGTATCCCCAGTGCCATCTTGTCGGTCGAGATCAAAAACCTGTGTGTAGACACAATGCATCACACACTTATATTGACCAAAAGAATATAGGCTCGTCGATATTCTGCTCTCGCATCGCATACACAATCCATGATCTGAATCATGGACAACCCCGGATCAACTTCCATGTCCGGGTCGCGCATTCAGCGTTACTACGCTGAATCGCTGAGGACTCGAGAGGCTGAGGTATTACCCCGCCAGATAATCGTTCTCCACAAGCGCCCCAATGTAAACGATGTTGTGCACATCCCTGGCGGACAGCACATCATAACCGGTTCAAACGATGGCTTAATCCGGGTATGGGACCTGGAGAGCGGCGCAGAGATAGGCAACAGGTGGCAGGTTGTCGATAATGGTTACCCCATATCAGTGAAGAGCATAGCATTGTCCCCAAACGGCGTTACTCTTGCAAGCGGGTATAAAAATGGGACGATGAGATTGTGGAACATTGGAACGGGGAAGGTTATCATCGAATGGACAGCTCATACTGACCAAGTACGGTCAGTTGGCTGGAGTCCAGATGGTGAGCGAGTGGTGAGCGGATCCGATGATGGGACGGTACGAGTGTGGCATGGCCAGAGCGGGGAGCCTGTGCTGGGTCTCAATCCAATGGTCAATTCGGAATACAATACTGCAATGGTGGTGGCGTACTCACCCGATGGGGCGAAGATTGCAGCAGGCGGTGAAGAGAAGAACGCATTAAAAATTTGGGATGCCAGGACGGGGAAGCTACTCTCCACGATCGAGTTCCAGGAAGAACGTTCTTCCTGGATTATGGGTGGCGACTCGGACACTGAATCGATTGGTTGTATCGGTCAACCAGTTTTGAGCTTGGTTTGGGCGTTGGAAGGCAAAAAGCTTATTGCCGCATTTCAATGTGGTTGGATCAGGATATTCGACACAGCCACATGGCAGGAGATAGGCGTCATCAATTTGGATCGACTCCATGTCCGATACGTTGCTTTATTTCGGAACGACCGCCTCTTAGTGAGTGCAACAAGGTCACACGTGCGTTTTTGGAATCTCGACAACAATCTACCAGTTGGTCCACGTCTCCTGCACGATGATGATCCGGACTGCTTGGCCTTTTTAGACGATGGAAAGCTAGTCGTAGGTGCTGGCGAATGTGTGTCCGTATGGGACACACATGCCATCGTAAAAGATGCTGGTTCAGAAGACCTCATGATCATTCCGGATGTGAGTGACAATATACCACTCACTCCATCTTACTGACAATGAACTCCAGAAGGTGTGTGCCTCCTTAGGAATACTGGCGGTGTTGATATCTCACTCGCATGCACAAGTCGTTTTTAGATGTACGTGCCGTGTTGTATTTTTTCAACGATTACAACCTTGACAACTCAGGTGGACGCCACGGGACCCTCAGTTGAGCTCGAGGAGGAGTATATAGGGAGATTTTTTGACGACACTCCAGACGGTAATTATGTGCGTTGTCATCTCACTTAGCCTACTCTTGTTCAGGTCTGACCGCTACACTCAGTCTCCCGCGCCAGGTTATCACAATTCTTCTGCACGCCACCATCGCGATCCTATCAGACCACGTTCACGTGTGCTCGTCTCTCGCCTTTCCTCGCTCCTCCGCCGCCCTCAGATCAACGCTGACCAGACGACGGAACTCCAACGACCTCCAAGGCGAAATATCTTTTCTCATCGCGGTCCTCATGCTGTTGACGTTGCTGCAATACGTGACAAACAAGTATGCATTTTCCTGACGTGTGTCTGATCATTCAATGATTTATGTGCAGGCATTGTATGTTGCTCCACGGCCGCGAGTCAACGATACGGTAAAGCCGCAGCATGGCCAAGCACAGGCATCGATACCCCAAACTCCATCTGCCACGACAGGTGCAGCAAGCGCGGCGGCGCAGTCAAGTCCTGTTGTCATCATCAACAAACCGCCATGGTGGGCACGTCTCGTGCTTTTCATCTGCTGTGCATCTGCGCAATACACCAGTAGACAATGATGTCGATAAATTCAATGACGCATTTGACTCTGACACCCGGACCTAAACCTCAGCTGAATTTACTGGATATTCTCCAGCGGTAGATTCTGTTATCATTATGTGTATACATGCTTTGTTGATCGAGCAATGTTCATCACCGACGCCCTCTCCTGCGGGGTAACTACATACCTCGCTACTGACTTCTTCGACACGAGACCCCGCCCAATCAGATTGATTCTGTTTGGAATGCTAGACATCGACTTATGCTGACATCGATGACTACTTGTACTCTTCTGTGCGGCTGACCTGTACTGAAACTCATAGGTTTCCGTTGGCACAGCATCTGCTACATATTTGTCGCGATCACCATTGACCTGAGCGATTCATCTGCATGTTACTCCTTCGCAAGAGTGGGACAAAGTAATTCTGGTTGCCATGAGAGATAATCCAGGCGCTTCCTCTAGGAAAGCCCAGATGATCAACAGCGACTAGATCTGCAACTATGCTTGTTACTTGTGAACGCGCTGAGGAGTACGCATTACATTCAACAGGTGTACTTAAAGGGAATATATCATCATGCATCTCAATTTTCTTCTATAGCTCGCTGCGCTCTACTTTCTCGTCCTCAAAGCTGTCTTTGAGTTCTGCATGCTCCTTTTGCAAAGCTTCTAAAAGTTGCATCTCCTTCCCTGTCATCTGCAGCTGCTCATTAAATGATCTGACATCCTACATGTATAATTCGATAATGTGCGTTGAAGATTGTGAAACACACGTGGTGCGCGGCCCCGCGAACCTGACAAATTTGATATATGCTGAGGATTCAGCGTGTACGCTGTGGCCCTGGTGCAAAGTGCTCTCGTGAGTTGAAGTTCATAGTGCATGCAGAAGTCGCGAAACGAGTTTCGTTTGCCCAATAATAACGAAGAAATGCAAGAGAGGGTAGGGTATAATATTGTGCGAGATAGCGCTACTGTAGAGGCCCTGAGTACATATATCATCAGATACAGATGACCAGACATGGAGCCAATTCATGCAAGAGATTGGGAGAGATACGAGAGCATGGTGAGCGATGCGTATCTGGAGATATGGATGTGGCATGCCCAGGCAGACGCTGTACATCCCGATGATAAAGTCAGAAGAAGGGCTAACGAAATACTCATTGCTAACATTCGCGCCTCATTCTGACCAGGCCGTCGTTATCTCTGGTGTGAGCGTTTCCGGGAACCAGTACTGCCGAGACATGATTGTGTCGTCGTCATTGATGATGTGTTCCTCTCAAACTCGTAGCGTTGCCATCATGAAATGAAGCCACCTCGAGGTAACTTCATTTCACTTCGAAAATATAGTTCAATGAAGAATATTATTGGTGAATTTAATGACATGACTACTTTGAGCAGAGGTACTTGACCTTGGGACTTGCTGTAGTTCAGTTGCTCCAATTGTAGGTGCGGCGGCGGAAGAGCAAGGACATGCGACCGGTGATCGCACGTGGGGATGGTACCAGAGGGCGACGTGGTCCAGATGAATGGGCATGGAGACAGCAAGGCTGAGAGCACAAGTCACAGGAAGAACAGGTGAATGGAGAGAATGATGACAGACATGAACACGGTCTTGCGCATCATCGAATAAACATCGTGGCAGTGGACGGGAGCTGGACGATCGGCCTAGAATGTGGATGATACTATGACTATGATCCCAAAGGAACTGAATGGTGCACAGCTGGCAACGGCTCCTGCAAGTAGGAGGTTTGCATGCTCTAGTCCTGAAGAATTAGGATATTTTTGGATGAAGAGTAGTTATCTGTATCAGTTGACGGACGCGTAGCAAATGACGAGCGCGACACGAATCCACCACTAGGAGTGAATTGACAATTACAGCAGGATGAGAAGGTCCAATGCTTGTGGATGCGGAACACACATATGTCGGGCACGAATGAGACTGACTTTGAGCCCGACGACTCTGTCCTGAGGCCTGAGAACCGAGTTCAGTCTTTTCACCGGTATGGTGGAGAAACATGTGTGTAAAGTCTATAACATAGTCGAGGAGCGGCCTGAGAAGCGCGATAAAGGAGGGAGATATCCAGTTTGTCCTGCGCAGTCATAACTTCTGCGACGCGAGGTCAAAGGAATCCCTCCTCAGCCGCGACTGAAGTATTACTGAAGTTGCGAACGTTGGCATGTCAATGAGAACGGAGGGATGACTGTGAAAGACGAAATGAACGAGCAAAGCACATTGGGGTCACTCCTAAGGAATAAGTTGTAGAGGACCGTCAGGATGCAAGATGAATCAAGCTGGCTTTGCGGTGTGTCGCCTGCGGTATACTTGTACTACATAGTTGAGTGCGATTTTCAACGCCCGCCGGAATGTCCCCAGTCCGGCTGGCGCCTTCATTATCTTTCTCTCTGCCTCTGGTTCATCGCATGTCCCACCACTCCCTTTAAATTTTCTCACCGCAGTTCGTACTCTGCATTTCCTTTAAATTGAACGTTTTTTTTACTATGCCTGCATCAATACATATTTGTTTCAGAACTGCTCGGAGAGCCGCTCAACATGATCTAATTCATAAGCAGGCATCCTGCTCTCTCAGCGGCTCCACCTGCTTGCATCGGTGGCCACCAACTTTGTCTTTATTTTCAAACAAGTAAATATTTCAAATGATCGCGATGCGTATAGCGCTTCTGTAGAATCTCGACGCGAACATCCCTGTCGATCCACCCATCCAGCATGACTGTCTGATCAGATGGATTATCACGTTCTGCTGATAGATAGCTGCTACGGGACAAAAATGTGAACGCCTGATAAGTGCCTGTCATCCTACATGATGGATCTGACCTGGAAGGCCTCCAGTCAATTTCGGATGTGAGTACAAACATATCTTCACGTGCACTCTACTTGACTGACAATATTACATGAACAGAAGGTCTACGCCTTATGGCCCTACAGGAAAAGAGCACGATAATAAGCAGTTATTGGACGTACGTGACGTGTTTGTTCAACATTTTTTTTACTGATTGTAACTCCTATGTTTTTCGATTCATTACATCTAACTTCTCAGTGTTCCCTCAACGCGTTGATCTTATTCCTTTGCGCTGCCGCCGCAATCTCCCCCCTTACGTCTACATGCACTCATCGCTGGTCTTCCCTCACTCTTCTACCGCTTTTGATCCAACGCCCATGAGACAACACAACTTTTACAGCACCGGACACAAGGTGGTCAAGCCAAAATCAGCACCAAGCTCAAAGTCGCTCAAGCTCCGTCGTCGCCAATGGACGTCCTCAGGCCACTTTTCCCCTGCAATGTCCATGATATCCGCATTTACTGCTTCGAAAACAACCACTTGCCATCGCTAATGAGAGCACAGTTTTTTATGATCCAGGCAGCATGCTAGCCATGTTCATTCATATTCTAATTGTTTTGGTAGTAATCGACTCGTGTGTCCTCATTGCCTGTTTAGCTTCTGAATTGTATTCCACCAGCTTGGTAGACAGTCACATGGACATGGCCAATGACACCGATCATCTGGCTACTTGATAATTCAGCGCTACTTGTCATCAAATCCCCCAATTTTTAGGACTTTGAGCGGTACGTGAGCCAACTGCAGTGCTGTGACTTTGCTGTGACTACTGGTTATGTATACAAGAATCCTTTTCTAGTCAACATATATATAGTTGGACGCTCACCTTCAGCGCAAGAATGGGTAGTTCCTAAGTTCCGGCGTGTTTGGCGTGAGAGCTGATTCATTTTTCAAGGCTCGTCCCTACAGGAATCCCGCTCACAATTGCCAACCCGCCCACTCGCAATCCCATCGAGGACAACGACAACTGTGCGTTGGCCATACACTATTCCTTGCGTGGAGTCCAAAATCAACTATGGGGGTATTTGTGCTGTCATCATCCTATAGGTCCAAATACAATAGAGACGCCTGTTGCTTCTATAAGGAACGTCCCCTGGTCAGTCAGATCTAACCCTGAACTTAGAGATCTTATTGCTACCGATTCAACGCAGTGTGACTCGTGAGTACCTCTTTGTTCCTTCATTTGCAAATGGGCGCATTCACACTCGTCATTTTCTTGGCGACCAGTATATATCTTTTGTGCACAACAAGTTCAAGAACGCCCGTACGGCAGCTTGGGCACAGTTTACACTTATACTCCGGCGCGGTGTTCATAAATGAACGGCAACAGTCTTGTAACACACAGCATTTTGACGTACGTTATGGAAGCCACAGGATTCCTTATCATGTCTAATAGGCGCCACAGACGCACTCATATAGAGCCGGCGTACTTTTGATCATGAGTCCCACCCCAATTTGACCCACCAAGC
>QLOO01001466.1:0-13834 GCA_003313855.1 Suillus sp. MG131 | reverse complement strand
GCTACTACTCCTTTTCAACTTGTGGGTACTGCTACGCGGCTTTCAGAATTTGAATGCGTGATTGATTCCTTGGAATAGGCATTTAAAGGAAAGACTCTCATAGCGCTCGCCTTGACGTGCAAATTATTCAGTGGACCTGCGCTGGACCTTTTGTGGCGAGACCTGCATGGGTTTGAACCACTTATCAGATGTCTCCCTCAAAGCCTATGGAAACAGAACGGGAGAAAGCTAGTCAGTTAAGCTCTGGCTCACGATCAAGAGTTCACCAATTGATATTTGACAGGAATTTCAAAGAACCATGACTTTCGATGACTGGTCCATGTTTTGCAAATATAACTATCGTGTCCGTTCGTTGGTTAATCAATGCCATGAGTCGTACGAGAGGCAGAGTGTCTGTAGCACCGAAGTCTGGAGTGCTCTTAGTTGCCCCCCATTCCCCCTTCCCTTGCTCCCCAACTTGACGTCTCTTACCTGGACTGAGGCTTCTGATGTGACATTGCATTACATTCGCTTGTTTGTGTCCCCCAAATTGACGATGCTCAAAATTTCCCCTCGCGTACTACTTGGGTACGGTCCATCCTCCGTCCATGGCACATCCGAACAGTTCACCTTTGGTCCATCCGAACAGCTCACCTTTTCGTCTATCGCTCAGTCGTGCCCTTTTGTTTCTCATTTCTATTTTGCTCAAGACAGATTTAACTCCATAGAATCAATCGGAGAGACGTCGACCGTGTTGCAATTCTGGTCTCATCTAACATCGGTGAGGACCGGAACGATCTCCGAGGCAGCCATACTACACTTGTCCGACTTGCCTTCACTCTGAGTTTTGAAATGTGGATTACCTTCAACTTCCTTATCTACAGATGCACAGAAGCTCTTACAGCGGCCTGTATTCTGTGCGTTACAAGAGCTAGGTGTAACATGCAAAAGTCTAATCATCTTGGAGGCTTTTCTGGAGCAGCTCACCATCGCTCCGAAAACGTTATTTTTTACAATCACTCACGGAGTGGACTCCGCGCAGGGCCTACCGGGTCTTATTTCTCGTATATTCAATGTCTGTACACACAGCTCACTGCAAGAGGTATGGCTCAGCATCCCAGTCGGTAATCAGCATATCGGTCTCGATGCTTCAATAGAAGCTGCCGCCTTTCAACCACTTTTTGCCTTTCACAATCTTCGCAAGCTTGACTTCGAAGCGGACGACTACCGTATTGTGCGAATGGATGATGCTGCCCTTTTGCAGATGGCTAAGGCCTGGCCATGCCTGGAAGTGCTACACATCTCCAAATACTGTCATTCAAGTTATCCAGTCACTCCAAATGCCTTTGTCTCGCTATTGTGGCATTGCCCACGTTTACACTCGGTTGCCGTTCTCATAGACTGTTCCACGATAGATGTGCATGCCATACCCCCTGAAATTCCTTACCATGGATTTTCCCAGAAGGCACTATCTAGGTTGTATATTAATGGCTGGAGAATTGAGAATCCAACTTCAATTGCCGCCTTCATTTCAGCCATCGCACCCAACGTGCGAACTATCGACGGATGGGACGCTGATATCCACGAGGATGATGATGAAATACACAATCCTTCGACGTGGACAATAGTTCGGGATTTGATCACTACGTTACCCATGGTCCGTGAGCAAGGGAGGAGAATGATGCTGAATAGGCTCATGCGAGGTTCATACAACCACCATGCGGCCGTGCAACGGCATAGGCAACAGTGAAGAAGCCAGTATTGGTGGTGATGTTTCAGGAAGTGGGCGACCCGGAATACTATTTCCATATTTCTTACTCGACTTTTTTCTTGATCAGGTCATTCCTCCTAATCGAAGTTCCCCCAACGAATCTCTCTCATGTCCCGCAATTTTACGTACGTCATGGTCGTGATATGCTATCAATGTTGCAGTATGCGGATGCAGGACGATTAACCTTTCAGATGCAGACTCACCTTTTTCTTCCAGCGTCACCATGCTCCTCGATAGCTTCGTATCATCTCCACGAGTTGCTCGCTATTGTAAGTCGGCGTTGTTCGAAGCGTGCATTGGATAATGATGTAGTCCGATTTGATGAAGTGCCAGTTTGCTAATTATTGGGACACCTGCTTGATGTGAGCGTTGCGAGTCGACGTCTTTTGGAGTACAGCCCGGCGAGCACGCGGGCCATTTGAACGGTTTTGTTGAGAGGGGTCGTTCTCTATTGCAACACTTCCTTGCGGGTCCTTACATAGAAAATGACCGAACATTATGGCTGTCGGCTTCGGACTATTGATCGCAGTGTGGTAGAAGAATCTGTCAATCGCCTCCCGGTAGGCATCAGGAATTTCACAAGTAGAGTTTGTAATTTCGCCATTCGATAAATACTGTCCGAGACTCGGTCTTCTGCCAATCACGGCGAGGGCAGAGTTATATTCTTTCGCATATGTACATGTTTGTCTGCCTCTGCTCACTGTATAATTCAGATTACATCTAACCTTTAGCATAAAACATTCTGGTTAGTCCATGACACTGAAGATAAGACGTGGTTGACTTGAAGATCCGGTAACTTAAAGTACTACGGCTCAGTTGTGCTAACGTGAAGATCAGAGTCTGCAGCACCATTGTGCTTGGACGCAATTGGGTCTGAGCAAGCTGAAGCTTGGAGTCAAGGATGCACCAAACTTTGAATTAAATACAGCGGGCCCATGGGTAGAATACAAGTCGTAGGATTTACATAGTTGTGGGAGTTGTATCGTGATGATGGTTTGGAAATTATGTAAGTTAGCGCTCGGATCAGTGAGCGCTATGTCCTCCACTCGCTCATATGTTGAGACCTCGAGGTACCATCCGAAACATTAACAAGGACAGTACCTGCAAGGGCCTAACAGTGTACGCAACGGACAGAAGACTAGCACAGCTCACCCCCACTGTGATTGATGCCCGCGAGTCAAAATACACCTACTATACCAGATGTGAGGTTCCTTCGGACTTCTCTCAAGTGGATTATCCCTCACCAAACTGGTATCGCATGCACCATCCTGTCTCACCGATGCGCCCGATGAGCTAGCCTACCTATGATCGAAACATCCACCTCCAAATTCGGAGACCTGCTCATACAATGAATGTGTGCTTTGGTCCACCTTCGAGACAATACAATCGATCGGAGATATACGTAGACAATCGTTCTACCTTCTGGTTCATGCATCAAATCTGTATTTCACCAAATATCTTGCTGGAGCACTATCGTACGCAGCCACATTTCTATTCCATTCCACTGTCCCATTACTTTCTTCATTCAGACTTGTGGTTGGACTAGTTGGGGTGACTATTGTTTAGCCACCATTCTACCACACTTCCCCACACTTTAGATCGTCACGCTCCCACTTTCCACACCATGCTTAGACCTTACCGTCCCATATATAAGCCTCCATGTCTTTCGCCGAGTCTACTCACAACTTCACCCATCATCAAGTGTCAAATCCTTCTCCAACTTTTACAATCATAACAAACATGCAGGTATGATCATCCTTTCCTAACCTTACGTGAATTCAACCTCATGCGTGACTAGTCCAATGGTTCATCCAAAGCCCCCTGTCGCAAAGTTATTCGCTCATTCATGGAGGTCGGTCGTTTGTTTCTAGCATGTCTATATCTAACTCACGCCCCCTCTAGCGCATCAAAAAGAAAGATGCTGATAACGAATACCCGCCCTTGCTGGATGTAGGTCCCCTCCTTTTTCTGGGCCGCAATGTATATACTTAATATGATGAACTGTCAGCATTCCGAAGAAACTGAAATTTCCCCGCCTGAATCTCCTGTTGTCTTCGCACCCACGGGCTATGAAGCTGGAGATTCCGTTCCTGCCTACAAGTGATCTAGAGGGCTTACGAATTGTCATTTTCTTCCTCCTGATGACTTCATCTATTTAAACGTGATACGAGGCTTATGGGTTCAATCTTATAACGCGTTGTATTATAGACCACGTGTATGATCGTAGGCTCATTTCTCTTGCGGTGCCTCGCACCATCTGTGTTTATTGGTGGGTATGCATGTACCCGCAGAACTAGATTAGATGTAGCGAGAACACATCATGTAAATTTTTCTAGTACAATGCTATCCCACCCATCCCATCAGGAAATCAAACGGAAGTTGATATGAGCAGACACAGATGGTAATCAAACAACATTATTATGTGTCATGTTTTTGCCCCGGATATTATTTGTGGTGTCCCACAGCAGGTGGTTGTGCATTGTACTTGCACTTATGTAAATGAAACTTTCGTCTTGAACCTCCACAGCACAAGTATGGAGGCCGAAAGCGCTGAGTATCAACGTACTCACAATGGGTGCGAAGTTACCTCTTTCTTGCTACCATCTACTCGCTGTATCATGATTGCTGAGCTTCGGTGGAAAATCTTCGACCTGGTTGCTCCTCCCAACATGCCTGTTAGTACCGTTAAACGGCTTCCGAAATTTGAATGGGGGATGGAGTTCAAGTTGGCATATATGAGAAAGACACTTCTGGCACTTGCATTGACGTGCAAGTCATTCACTGGACCTGCGTTGGACCTTTTGTGGAAACACCTAGGTGGGCTCGAACCTCTTATTAGGTGTCTCCCGCGAAGCTTGTGGAAACAGGACGGGAAAAAGCTAGTTAGTCAAACCCTGGCCCATGCTCAAGGCAGCCATAGTGTGCTAATCGCGCTACTTGACAGGAATTTGAAAGAACTATGACCTTCGATGACTGGTCCATTTTTTGCAAATATAACTATCGTGTCCATTCACTGGTCAACCAATGTCATGGGTTATTCATGAATGGTGAGATGATCTGTGGTATTGAAATTTGGCGTGCCCTCAGCTGTCCCCCCTTCTCCCTTCCCTTGCTCCCCAACTTGACGTCCCTTACCTGGACTGAGGCTAGCAACAAGACATTCCAATATATTCGGTTGTTTATAACCCCACAGTTGACGATGCTCAATATCCATACACGGTCTTCCACCTTTGACACATTCGGTCCATCCGAACAGTCCATCTTGTCATCTATCACAAAGTCTTGCCCTTCTATTTCGGATTTCAGTCTCGTTATCGGTTCCGGTCGAATTGTCGAACCAAGATAAACGTCGAGCGTGTTACAATGCTGGTCTAATCTAATATCGGTGAGGACTGGAACAGTTACCGAGACGGGCATGCTACACCTGTCCAGTTTGCCTTTTTTTCGAGTCTTGAAATTCCAATTACCTTCAACTCCCATATCTGCAGCTACACAAACGCTCCTACAGCAGCCTGTGTTCTGCGCATTACAAGAGCTAGACGTAACATGCAAAAGTCTAGTCATCTTGGAGGCTTTTTTGGAGAAGCTCACTGTTGGTCCAAAAGTATTATCCTTCAGGATCACTCAGGGAGTGGATTCCGTGCGGGCCCTGCCAGCTTCGATTTCTCATATAGCCAATGGGTGTGCACACAACTCGCTGCAACAACTGCAGTTCGATATCGCCAATCGTCCTGCTGACCGCGATGCTTTAATCGAAGCTGAAGTCTTTCAACCACTCTTTACCTTCCGCAACCTACGCAAGCTCGACTTCAAAGCGGATGAACACTGCATTGTACGAATGGACGACGCTGCCCTTTTGGAGATGAGTAGGGCCTGGCCCCTCCTGGAAGAGCTATATATTACCAGATATTGCCATTCAAGCCACCAAGTCACTCCAAATGCTTTCGTCTCGCTGTTACAGCATTGCCCGCGTTTAGTCTCGGTCGCCGTTACAGTAGATTGGTCTACAATAGACGTGCATTCTATACCTCCTGACGTTCCTTCTCAAGGATTTTCTCACAAGACACTATCTCGCGCATTCTTTGGTGGTTCGAGGATTGACCATCCGATAAGCATCGCCGCCTTCATCTCAGTCGTCGCACCCAACATAAAGTCAATCGAGGCATGGGACCCTGAGTTCCATGGGGATGACGATTTTCCTGGCATACTCACCAGCGTGGAATCTCGTCCTAGATTTGATCAAGACTTTTCCCATTCTCCGTAAACAAGGAATGGTGATGATGTTGAATGAGCTGATCAAAATGCACGAGGTTCGTATGGGCGCTACGAGGTTGCGCAGCCCAGGGGCCGAAAATGAGGGAGTCACTGCTGTTGACGCTGGGGAGGGCCATTCGGTACATATCCATTAAGTCTCATCAGACCCCGGGAGGAGGAATGCTTATAAGTGTATGTCTTTAATTTTTCATGATGTTTTGTGCTAGCCTGTCTTACTCAAGATCATCCAAATCAGAGACCCTCGACGAATCCTTTTCCAATCTATATCTCACTAGTTTACAGCAGGAGCACCGTGTCATAGTCTGCAGTATACGGATACAAAATCGTCAACCTTGTCAGATGATAGTCACCTTTATTCTAAGCACCATCATGCTCTTCTCCGGCTTCGCATCATCTGCACTTGTTGGCCGGCATTGATCGAAGCGTGCATTGGATATATGCAGATTGATGAAGTTCCAGTTTAGAGACTCACTGGGCCGCCTGCTTGATGTGAGGATCGTTGTCGTCTTCCGGAATACAGCCAGTCGGAAGCTCTTGAACTCGAGTGTTAGAGCTGTGGACGGCAAGCATGCAGGGCTGTTAGGAGTAGGTCCGGTTAGAGGGTTCATTCTCTATTGAACGTTTCTTTGTGGATCCTCCACCATCTTGAAATATCAACTTTGAGTTCGTACTCGCGGTGCGGTAACTGGTTGAAGAATTGATCAGTCCATCGCCTCCAAGTACTAGGGGGTTCTCAAGTAACTCTATTGACCTATTCATAAGTGGTGAGGTTGATATCAGTCGTCACGTAGCATCAACATCGGCAACAAAGACTAAGTGAATTGAGCATACCAAAAGTGGGCGACGCTGCAGATGATAACTCGGAACGAACGACACTGAGCAGGAAGCGACGTCAGGTCTCGGACCGCCCGCGCACAAGCGAAGGTCTCCCAAGTATTTTTGTGCTGGGGTGAGTATATTCGAGCTATCTACCTGTTCACATCTAGCGCACTAGGTCTTCACACTACACAAACGCGGCTATGAGGTTCGCTCAGTAACGAGAAATCCGCATTGTATTGTACACATGTGAATGTGGTTGATACGAAAAACAATGCGGCAAAAGAAGAATTCGGATTGGATTAATTATTCCTCGAGTCTTGAGTCTAAAAGAGAGGATGCTGACTAGCACAGGTCCAACACAACATGTGCATATTAGAGGGGCTGTCAAGCGGGCACATGCGGCACTGTTGAAAACAGGGATGTGAAAGTGCCGATTATGCCTGCCACCTGTCGCTTGTGGGAAGTAGTAGGTCTCTGCATCGCAGGTCCTCACGTACCAAGGAGATGTACAGATGTATTCTCCTAGTCGTAATCGCCTGTTCATTATGTGAGATGACTAGAATGCAGGAAATGGGTGTCAAAAGTCTTACCTCCGCCGCCACCGTCATCTCCACCGCCGCCGTCTCCAAGGCCGTCCATATCATCTCCTTCACCGTTATCGAAATAGTTTTCCGCGTAATCATTGTCATATTCCTCGTCGACATCGTAGTCGGAGTCGACTAACTGTGATCCAGCGTCTGAGCGTTCATCGCCGGACTTCTCCTGAAGAGCTTGTTAATATTCCGAAGATAAATGTGTGTCCGAAGTCATGACATACTTGGTCTTCAGCGTCCTCCGCTAAATCATCAAGATTAAGGCGTTTTGTGGTGCCTTTCTTTTCAACTGTTGATTCGTTTAGTAACGGTATGCGGTGAACATCGATCCACTGACCTTTTCGTTTTCTTTTCGGATTGAAATATCCCTCGAATATCTCTGAGGGAAAAAAAGGTGCATGAAGGTCCTTCCGCTTCAGTGTAGGTTGAGAAGCAGGACTCTGGCGATATTTATCAGAATAACGCTCCAAATCTGTAGAGCAAAAGCATTAGGTCCCTGTTTGATCAATCGCTTACAATCGTCCATACCGTTTGACTTCGACGTTTCGACTACATAATAGGCAGATTGCCGTAAACGGGTGAGAAACCCGGTTTGCAGATCACAGATTCGTTTCTCGTCTGCAGAATAGTCGGTGAGAACAGGCAAAGGTTCTAATGGCTGTTCGGATAAAAATGAGATTGCACACTATGATGTTGATTGATGCACCGCACTGGATACAACGCGTCTCCTTCCCTGGACATAGCTTGTATGTCTGCAAATGTGAGACCCATAGGAGGCATGCTTCCTGCACCGAAGCTGCCACCACCGCCTCTAAAGCCACCTCTTCCACCGCCTCGTCCACCGCCTCGTCCACCGCCACGTCCTCTGGACATATTGTTGAAATCTTATTTAGGACGGTGATCTCCTCCTTGATCAGAAAGATGCAAGCACAGCCACAACATACCATCACGCTGAGTTAAGAAAGTTTAAACTCCGAAGGGTTATAAAACAAGGCCTTGCTCTGTTAGGGTCCTCTCGCGTCGCCCCTTTGCCACCACCACCAACCCGTCTACTTTGCTGTCAAGATTTTCAGAACAGCAGTAATTGTCACCCGCCAATAATTCACGCGTTCTTTCCAAACTTGAAATAATGGACAAATCACTTGACGAGGTTGGTCTTGGGTTGCAAAAATTTTCTGCCACGCGTATAATAACCATAATGTTTAGGTCATTTCTTCTCGCCCCAGGGGCACCCGTCGTGGTGCTGGTCGTCGCGGAGGTGCAGGAGCCAAGGCTCAACTTCTCGGAACTGCTGGTACCAATCCTGCCACTCGTGCCGCCACCGCCGGCGCTAGTAAAGCCGCAGGCACCGCCTCTGGGCAACCCGCCGATAAAATCATTGTTTCCAACCTTCCAACAGATGTGAATGAAGTTCAGATCAGGGTGTGTTATTTTAAAAAAATTTGACACCTTGGCGATTTGTCTAAACATGAATGTAGGAGCTCTTCTCCACTACCGTTGGAGCCCTGCGCGACGTCACTTTGCACTATGATAGCGCTGGACGATCAAAAGGTGTCGCAGCGGTCCATTTTCAACGGAAGGGTGACGGTTCTTCGGCCTACCAGCAATATAACAACCGATTGATCGATGGGAGTTAGTATCGCCTGCTTTATTATCTCCTTCCTTTCTCTCCCGCAAGAGCCCTTCATCCGTTACGGAGATCCGTTGTCGCTGGTTCTCTGTTTGGCCCTGCCAAAAAGACGTGCATGCGCGGCGGAACCGCCCATATGCGGGTTTTCAAGACTTCTTTTGGTGGCAGAGTCTTGTCCTGCAGCCTCGACACTTTTGAGGTGCGTACCAGGTTGCGGCTTGATGTGAAGGCTTGTCGCCCTCCGAGCTTGCAATTTTGGTGCCGTCGCAGTGCACGTCATTCCTCATGGCTCAGTCTCGGGATTGAGTTCCAGGCCGGTGCAAGTATTATGGAGTGACAGGCGGGGAGGTACTCCAAATCTTCATCCCTTGACCAATCAGAGCGGCCATTCGCGTGCAAGCCTCAGCTATCACGGCATATTGGAGGAGGACAGAGTCGACAATGTTCTTGGTAACGGTTTGGACAGTGGCATGCTCCTCGTATCCGTCCCTTTTACCTGCTTCCTCGCTGAAAGCACAGCCGACTAACGAATGTATCTCTTTTCCGAATCGTACTTCGCACGTCAACTACAGAACGCCCGATGAAGATTGAAATCGTAGTCGATCCCGCACGCCCTGCCCCACCCGCTTCGCTCGTGTCGCGCGTTGCTCCGGCCGCTTCTGCTCCTGCAGCTTCAGAGGCTCGAGGTGCTAGGTGCGTATAGCACATTTGCTGATTCCGTTGTCTTATCGACTCGTAGGCCTGCCGCGCGTGGCTCCCGCCGTGGAAGAGGCCGTGGAAGGAAGGGGACTGAAAGACCTCAGAAGAGTGTTGCTGACCTTGATGCAGAGATGGAGGTTTGTTCTTGAACCTCGTCTCTGGAACATCATGTTCATATAGATTTCTCAGGATTACACAGCGAGCAATATCGTTGCTCCCACTGCTGCTTAAAGTAGCCCGTAATATGTGTATCTGCTAATGCTGACCCTCTATTGTGTTCTCCTTTGATACCGTTCCGATTTATCCTTAGTAGTCTCCGTCCTGTATTCTAAACGCTTGCTTTTCTGGGACTCGAATTTCTATTGAGTTATGAGTCTCTTCACGCTCGCCTGTCGAGAAATCTGAGACCTTGTCTTGTCTGGCATTGACTCACCCACTGAGTGTACATTAGATATAAAGCGAGTACTTCAAGCTATATTTTCGTCACTTACAAGCGCAGTTGCTATTCCTAGCCATTTCAATCTCCTTTGTGATACTTGAAACCCCACCACAATCTACATTAGGCTGGTCATGAATATTTCTGCAGAGGAGAAGCCGTTGTATTCTCAGCGATCTGAGTGGGCCGATGTCGTTCCCTTAGAGCAGTACGAGAGTGTCACCCCTCTTGCGCCCATCTTTTATACGGATGAATGTTCGTGAGCAAACCAGCTTATCTCTAGACCCTCACTCACAATGCAACGATCGGATTGCATCTATTAGACAGGGATGCTACAAACTACTTCCGAGGGATCGTCAAGAGCGGTGAGATGAGTCCCAGGGTATTGGAGCTCACGGAGAATATAATTCGCCAGAACCCTGGACACTACTCTGCATGGTGAGTTTGTGACGTTTCTCCATCACGCACGTGCAACCGAACACAGATGACGTTTCCACATGCGATCAGGCAGTACAGGTATAAAACACTTGTGGCATTGAAGTCTCCCCTCGACGACGAGCTTCAGCTGATGGATGAACTTGCAATCAAGCATCTGAAGACATACCAAGTCTGGCATCACCGCAGGCTGCTCGTACAGCAGACTCGCAACCCCGCCCCTGAGCTCGAGTTCATCGCTAACTCGTTGCAAGCCGACACGAAGAACTACCACACGTGGTCATACAGGCAGTGGATCCTCGCATACTTCAATGACGATGCGCTATGGAGCCATGAACTGGACTTCGTGGAGAGCATGCTTGAAAGTGATGTGAGGAACAACTCTGCATGGCATCACAGATTCTTCGTTATCTTTCAATCTGGGGTACGGAACGGGGATGAAGACAGAGAAGCGATCGTCCGGCGGGAACTTGCGTAAGTCCTCATATGATTAATATGTATCTCTGGAGCAATAACGAGATGTACAACAGATTCGTAAAGGAGCGAATTGCGATTGCACCGAATAATGCATCTGTGTGGAATTACCTGCGCGGGGTGCTTGATCATGCTAAAATTCCTTATTCCGAGCTTCAAGCATTCGTGCTGCCTTACTCTCTACCCCAACCTCCTTTAGGTACACCCCCTGAAGTCGTTGATCTTGAGAGTCCTCTTCCTTCGAAGGGTTCACAACTACCCTGCGTCGCTGCTGTTGAATTCATGGCTGATATTCATGAGGCCGCAGGAGGTGATGATTTGGTGAAGGCCATTGAGGTGGGACATGTACTTCATGAGCTTCACAGATACCTGATCTATCGTAGCTTTGGAAATCACTAGCAAACGAGCACGATACTATACGCAAAAGGTAGATCACTGATTAAGCATTCTGGAGTACATACCTCACTGATTGTTTTGTAGATACTGGGAATACAGGATTGCGGAATCCTTGAAGACCAAATCAGCTGGTGACGGCTGACGGATGCCCACCTTAGCACATCATCAGAATTCCATTCCTTTACGTCGGTCGGGTAAACAGGGCATCACCAAATATTATGTGTGGTTTTCGTTGGTTTTGTAACTCCTCCACTAATCAGGAAAACGGAAAACTCCAAATAATGACACAATAAATGCACATGGAAGCAAAGCTATTCGCTGAGCGCTAATCCATACGTTCTAATTCAGGAAGTTGGCGCTTTTCTTCTACCGTGTTCGAGAACCCCAGCTTCTCATTCCACCGCCATTAATTCGTCACTGTATATCTTCTTTGCACTACATCCTTTGGTATCACCGGAGGTCGTGTCGGCAACGGACGGAGCTCATCGCGGTTGGCAATTATGACACCACTCTTCCTCCCCTGATAGATATCAAGACCGCTGAATAGAGGTGAGGACGATGTCACATCGAATAAAACAAACACTGGACCTTACACGGCATAACTTTTACAACTTACAGTGGCACTATGACTGACTCAAAAAGGCTTCTTATGTTCAAGTTCATAAACATGGTTCCACGGCTGTAATAGTTCTCACTCATGTGTTGTGTTTTCAAATCACTACCTGACAAGTGGAAATGCTCACATTATAAACGGAGACAGAACGACTACATATCGTTAGGTACGTGTTAGGCAGACACGATGAAATAATATCGTACGGAGAGGAGTGTTAGAAAACGACGAAACGGAAACGAAAGGGGGACGCAGACGAAATGTGTAGATACGTATGTATAACAAGACTTGCAATCATTTTCAAGCTGATGAGCTCAGCAATCAACTAAGAATTATGCCATGAACGACAGCATCAATGCAAAGGAAGAAACATGACTCACTATAAGCACGTGCCACCATCTCCTCGATGTTCATTAGATTGTCGTCCGCAACGCAATATTTATCACTGCAATCCTATCACAAACCGCAAGGGGTGAGGCCTGAGGTTGAGTCCTTTGCATGCATGCAAACTCACACTTTTCCATGCGCACACATCAGAACAGCAGTCGGAGCTTTCAGTACAACACTTTCCAACGGCAAGACACGAATCGTTAGAAGCAGCTAGCGTTGTGCTGATAGACATGGATGCTGTCAAAGCAGCCACGGCGGCGAGCAAAGATAGATGCATGTGTGTCCGAGGGACTTTTGAGTAAATCCAAGTTTAAGATGGGGAGGAAGGCGGCATGTTTTTATGTCCTGAAAACCTTTATAAACGTTCGGAAAAAATAGACTACGTACTTTATGAAAGCGTGAGCTCATTGAATGACATCGACAGTGACAGTGGTTCGAATACTGGCCCGGGATAATCTGATATGGCTTTAGAGTCTCGAGCAGTCCGGGTTCGCCTTCTCAGAAGGGACGACTGTCTTCCTTCGTCTAGTGTCTGGGGAGACTAGGTCCGATTAGGTCCTGCATTAAAGCAGTCGCAAAGTTACAACACACGTGGGTGAACTACCGTAACATCAGTTGGACTCTTCGAGATTCGTCGAGTTGCCGTCAAGTTCAACCAGGAATCAGAAAAATGACTCACGATATCGTGCGTCGAGTGTAAATTTCCATCCAGTATTGTGCACAAGCTGGACTTGTTCGCTTTTAAGTTGGCGAATTGCAAATATTTTTTGACGTACCAAGTGATCGCGTTAAGGTTCGCGGAAGGTTGTTTCAAGCCACCGCACTGGTGCACAAATACCTCATCATGGTTGAACCAGAACGTTCATATTTCTTTTGAGTAATCCGTGGCCTGTTACGACTCCGAAGTTCATTGTGCCGTACAATGTGGCAAATATATTCAGTCTTAGTTGGAAAGACTGAGGGGAATAATATCGTACAGAAAGAATTATTAACAGTGCAGGCCGAGACGAAAGTGAATGTGGTCGAAATGTGTGTCCAGAAGTGATTGTTCGTGTAAATAGATACGCGTGTATATCGATCTCGTTCTATTGTGGAGGGGTATCTCAAGAGCTAGTGGAAATTGTCCAAAAGTCACTACAGTATATTGACCAAGCTCAGCAATCAACTGAGAATTATGGCACATGAGCAACATCATCAATACCAAGATAGAAACATGACTTACTCTCGCGATATGCCAGCCTCTCGTATTCCGGGACTTCCGGACGATCTTCGTCGACATAGCAAAATTTGCTACTGCAATCCTATTACAATCCGCGAGTGAATACCG
>QLOO01001459.1:0-30358 GCA_003313855.1 Suillus sp. MG131 | reverse complement strand
TAGAAACCGCTTGACGACTGAAGGCTCTCTTTTGAGCTTCGTCAAGAGATCCATCCAAGTCGTAACAGGAGTTCGGTGATTTGGGGAAGTCCATTGTCCTGAAGTCTACTGGAAAGTATGCGGAGGAGGTTACGCCATGTCTCCGGACCACCGCTCTCATCCAGTGCTTCGATCAAGATTAAGACACGCCCTACATTCGACGCAGAGAGCTTATTTAGCGGTTGCATCAGAAGCTTGCGCCACTGCTGGATGATGTCTGTCGTATTCTTGAGCAAGGTGTCAACCTTGACTGCATCCGCTAATGCTCGTTTCATCCCTGGGTCGCGATGGTGGAAAAAATCTTTTCATGGCGATGGTCTGCTTCTCTGTGCCGATCAAAACAGAAACATGAGCCAAGGCCTCCCGCTTCTTTGTACCAGTTGGCAATTGTGTGAGCGATGGCTGATTTGCCTTTGCCTGCAGGGCCGGATAGCCACATTACACACGGAACAGAATCTCCGCTGCTGTTGATCCACTTGGTGATTTGAGAGAGGATATCTGTGTGAGTGCCTGACAGACATTGCTTGTCAGTATCTAGTCCCGCGCCCCCTGCATAAACCATGCCGCTGAGATCGAGTGTTTCACCTTTAAGGGTATGAGTACATCTGATATCAGAGATACATCTGAATCCTTACCTGCAGAGTGGACAAAGATAGCTACATCACGATCAGTTCAATCCTGAAATTGTTGCATAAGCTCATCCAAGGCGTCATTGTACTTTGTGATGATACTATCCGTTTCTGTGACAATGTTTTTACCGACTCTGTTCCCTATGATCATAGTGAGTATAAGATACATGTGTGAAATGCAATGGCCCGATGACTCACAGAAGCTCTTCGTCTCCGAGTATTCCCTGATGAAACAGGCACATTCAATAATCTGCTGAGCGACCTTTCCAACGATACTGCACATCGATTCGATTTTGCCAAGGTTGTCCTCTTCAGTCATGAAGCAGTAAACGTCAGCCAATTTCTTGAGAAGACTGAGGATTGATTTGTCACGCTCTGCTTGAGCAATTATAATCTACATGGAATCATGATTCCTGAGCAGGAGACTGGATTCTGGGAGGAACAAAATGTACTTTGGATGCAACAGACAGCACGCCCAGCGCCATCTTTGCGTATGGATGTACCTATACAAGTTGATTAGTTTGCTTCCGATCAACAATAATGGCCCGTACATCTGCGATCTTCTCAAGGATTCCATCTATTGTCTTTAAAGGTTGAAGATATGTCGTCTCAAAATTATCTGCGGCATCAAGATCGGCTGGAGCATCGACAGCAGCAGATTCCATAGATGTCGCATGTCTCCCTAGTAATCCTATGCTTTGCATACCATCACAGGTGCCTCGAAGTTCAGCATCAGCTTCTTGAGGATCAAGACTTTCCTCTTTGCTAGAAGAAGCAGTGTGGACCTGTGAGATCACTGAAATTAGAGAAGAAAGACAAGGTATTTGACGAAAATACCTGTGGAGAAGGCTCTCTGAGATGCAGCATGTCCTGGGCACCTCTAAGAAAATCGAAGGACTAGGACAGCAATTTCGAGCACTTACCCCAACATTCTGTGACGTAGGAATGCGTTTGTGGGAACGCTTGAATGGTTTCTGCACAAAGTCAGCTATATTCAGAATCAGGATAACAGCAGTCTACTTACAGAGATTTTCTTGATGGCTTTGGAAATTCTCTTCATAGCTTACTGGACCCGACTACGAGGTTGGCTCTGGATGAAAAAAGACCGCCAGAGGGAACGACAAATTGTATGAGCGCTCATCCGCAGTGAGTGAGCCCATGCAATCACATGCAGAGCTTTCACAAACGGTTGTTTTGGATGTCTTTGAAGGATGATCTGGCCTATAGTCTTCACGAGTGGATTGATACTGTAAGCGAAGTAGGGGTGCAAGAAGTAGGTGAGATAAGGCCTCTCACGTTGGCTTCATCATGGCATATGCCTCATGACATCATGCCTTAACCGAATAGCCAGGCTGCATTAGGAAGGTCGCTGGTCAACGTCAATGTTTCAGCCCCAGTGAGAATCGACAATTGGCTGTACCTGCGTGAATATGAGCCCAGCGTGACATCGCCTTAAATCGTGGCAAATCGAGAGTGTAATATAATGTAAGCAGTTGTTGTACCTGTAACACATGTTGTAAACATCTATGTCATGCTGTAAAGCCTGTAATGCACTGTTTTGATGAAGTGTTACAATCAAGCTACAATTGATGTGAAGCCTAGGATGTTATGATAGTATGCCTCCTAGGCTTTGCATCAATTGTATCTCATCCTCTGTCTCTCCCATCGCCAGTTGGACTCAGAATGCAACAACCTGCCACCATACCACCATTGATCAGTAATCCAAAGAAGAAACAAGAATCAAACCTGAATGCTGCATTGTGTCCCACCAAATCAAATACTGCTAGGTGCGTTAATTGTGACCCAGGAATGTACTCTCAATGATATTTGCCACCATAGAAACATCTGTGCTATCGCATACAAAGACCAAAACAAAGGAAGAGTTGTCACCATCAGTGAATTCACTGCATACCGGGACAATTTGTCTGAAGAGATGTGAAAGGTTTGTCTATATGCTTATGTTGGCATTGAGTTGCATTCTTACTTCCCCGTGCCAGCCATTTTTCGATCAAGTTGAGCAAATCAAACAGGTATACCCTCATACATGACTGTTGAGTTGACACTTACACTAAAGTCTACATTCTCATATAGGCAAAAGCAAGCGCTATCGAGTACACTCAAGCTACTGGTAGCACTGTGGTCAACAATGCCAGTAACTCTGAGTCTCAGCCTGCCCAGGCGCCATAATCACCATTGTTTTTCACATTGCTGTCATGTCTCTTATTCCCATTGTTATTGCTGTCCAGTTCGAGTTGTTTTGTTGCTCTGCCCACTGTTGTTTCATATTAGACATGCATATGTATTAGGAATTGATGCTGAATTGCACGCACTGCAGCTTGCCACTGTCTCACTCAATTTGACTCAATTTGCACTACAACAAAAAAACTCGGTAAATATTGGCTAATCTAGTGTACTCATGCAGCCTGACTAGCCTCGTTTTCCCTAGCCAAAAAAACTGTTGATCTGCCAAGTTCTCCCAATAATTCGTGACACTGATACTTACCAAGCTTTGCATGGGTACACCCAATATCCACTTCTCACTGGGTTTCAGCCTGTGGTCTTGCACTTGTGGAGGGGTATATATGTTCTCCACATTGTTGCCCACACATGTCTGATTCAAGCAATAACTATTTTAATGCAAGATCTCTTAAACAGACTATCACATAAACAGCAGTGAACCTCCACAGCAAGCAAAACACCCACCTTGTCAAATCCTCAAAATGGCTCTTGATAACAAGCATACTCACAACACTTGATATACACAAAGCGAGGGATGGGGGTGGTGTGGAGATCGAGCTTGTTGTTAGGTTTGAGAATGCTGATTTTAGGTCGGTTTTTCATTTTAATTTTTTGGGTGCAAGTTTTTGGGTTAGGTTTTATTGTGCTGAGTCACAGATGGGGGTGGGAGTTGACTTTGTTGGGTTGGAGTTTTGCTCCATTGAGTTTGTTTTAACTCACTGAGGGCCTGTCTGTGTCTCAAGTTGGGTGTGTGGCTTAGCATGATCTGAGGATGCACTTTCATGTGTTTTCACCAGACTCTGTTTTGTTACCTTTCTCTTCTTTTTCTCGCCCCTTCCTTCCTTCCACCCACCTCACCTCACCCCACCTCCATCCTAACAAACGCATGCTAACTATTCTCCATCCTACAGAACCTCAAGCCCATTTGTGTGCCATATATGTCTTAGGAGTGAGGGAGCATGAGGTTGATTATGGAGGGAGAGCAGCTTGGTGCATGGTGGGTGTGCTGATTACGAATGCGCATTAAGGGGCACTGATTATACTGACTGTGACATGCTGGTTGAGGTGGACTGCACGTGTTCTTGCTAAGGCCTGGAGTCTTGTGAGTACAAAAGTATATATGTATCATTCATGCTCACATCATACACATTCTGTAACTGAAATTGACACAGCACCACTACAACCTTTTCACATCACACAATGTTGCTTGAAACACTAGTACTGGGATCTTGTTCCTGGTGAAGTAACGGGATGATGAACCATTTTCAAGTTGGAGTATGTTGCAAAATTCTGTGTGGTCTCTACAATCATTTGCATCAAACCTCATCTGTGTCATGTCTGCCCAAACCCCATCCATGCTTTGGCTGTCACTAGTGTCATGACAAGCCTACCCATGCCATAACAAATTTCATCCACCACATTGAGCTCAGACATGGCCATGTGAAGACCACGTCAAACCCACTCATGCTGCATACTGCTGCTCAGTGCCACATCACCCCTGTGTCAAATGATTTCAGCATCCTACTCATGTTGCATGGTCTTTCAGTCAGTTGAGTCGTCATTCTGATCACTTGGTCATGTTGTGTTGGACACCTACTAGCATTGCAATACACTAACAAGTTCTCCATACAACCTCATATTCTGACCATACGCATTTGTTCAACTTGTTTTGTTGTGTACAATTCATTGTCCATCAGCTTCCTCAATTCATTACTGATATGCCATAAGAAGGGGTGGTTTAAATGAAGTAGAAGTGCTTCACCCAGTTGTTGTTCGACAATGCCATAGCATTGCAATGTGCAATTGGATCATGGAAGTGGGAGACCAAAGGTCAACTAATAAGACTTGGGACATGGGTGCACACACACAACTAAAATACATCAACAATATGATGGAAAGTTGGCAATAAGCCATCTACTGCACAATGCAATGGTGTAGGGCTGGTATCATGCAATTGTGGTTTTCCCTGTTCACATTTTATTCTATCTTGCAGCCAACTGAAGGGGAGTCCTTGTAGAATCAAAAGAACAATAAATATAATTAAAAAACAAATCACCTAACCAAGTCACTACCAATCCCACTCCCATGGCTAAGGGAATACAGGGGTAAGCACTTGAAGGTGCTGAATGATGTAGCATTTACATTAACATGTGCCTTGCGACCATGGACGCACTAGCTCATATTATCACAAACGACCGAAGGTTCTGCCTAAACTCTCGTCATGCAGTATTGTACACCAGGCGTGCCCATTGTAACAACCTGAAATCTACTACAACACCACTAAACATAATTCTTTCGCGATAGTATAAAAGTGACTCATCTTCCTCCTGAAAGTTATTACTAAAGCTCTTCAGCAGATCATACCACCCACACAAACAATGCATTTCTCCTTCCTCGCCATGATCGCTGCATTGACAGCATCTACGTCTGTCAGTGCATGCAACCCACGGGTTACTGCTTGTGCGAGCACCAGTGACTGCTGCACCAATCCACCGCTGACCTGCGCCATGACTGCTGTAGGAGTGGTTTTTACATCCAGTTTTCACCTGATGGCTCACCTTTTGTGCTTCGTAAAATCAGAATTTGGGCAACCTCTGCTTGCCTACGCAGTGGGCCGATTCGCATATTAGTGGCGACACATTGGTGGGTCATGTTGTTTTTGCATTGTCAGTGCCGTGGTTGATCGAAAATTTTGTAAGACGCTGCTGATTGAAAAATGGGAAGAGGCGTAGTACGTGATATGAGTAAATGGGGCGTTTTCAAGTCGAATGCGCGTCAGCCAGAAGCGGCGCGGTTTAGTCATATCAACTGTCCGCTTCTTCACCGTCTGTGATTCGTTCATGCCGCTTTCTATGCCAGTGTCGGTTTAACCGTCGAGTTGCTTGACAAAAGAAAGTGAATGGATATGCATACTTGTTGTCGTTTTGTGAATTGAGCGCACGTAGGAGGGCAGTGAGGACCAGTTGCGAATATTGTCCTAAATAAATGAGTGATGAATCACAATATCAATCGACTCGAACGTACATGGGATAGGATGGGCGTAGTTTACTGCCAGAACTATAATGCCCTTATCCTTCCTCGCCGCTATGTCGCGCTGGAAATATCTATAGTGTTTGTCAGTGCGTGTCAGAAAAAGGCGAGAGTTGCACCAAGGACAGCGACTGCTGCACAAAGACCTGCTTTCACATGGTAAGTTGCTTAGCATCAAACTTTCACATGATGACTCACCCTTTGGGCCTCGTAGCATAAGCCAGATAGTCCTAAAATCTGCTATACTCTTGGCGATGAGCCCGAATGAGCCAGTAAATTTGCACGTAGCAACATAGCGGTGGGTTTTGCTTCCGCTTTCCCATTTGTGCGGTTGTTGATCGAATAATAGTTCGCTGCTGATTGAGAGGCAATGCCACAAAGCGAATGAAGTATTTGCGCACTTGTTGGGTTTGGTGTAAAGAGAACCTGGACGTGGTACACTATCTTCGATCCAGCCACAAGCACGAAGACTAGAATAAGGACGATCAACGGTTACAAGACCATCTTGTTATAAGACTAGCAATGAGTTCAACAGGGAATGATGATCGTTACAAGCAGAGTAAGCACGTTTGAACGTACCTAGTTATAGTCACGATGAGACGAAACTTTCTGAGGACATCGGACTTGTCTGGAACGGGAAAAATACTGGGTGTGATTCTGTTATCAAATCCGAGGATACAAGGTCAGACTATATATATTTGCGAGTGGCTCAATGGTCACACTGAGAATGCATGATAGACACCTGAAGATGGGGGTTCAATTAGATGCATCGCTGCACCTGAAATGTGATACATCTATACTGAGTCATCCATGTAGTCTCAATGTGCTCCAATTACAGATGCATTCCCAATCCAGAATGGCTTGTGTGGGAACGTTGGTAACTGGCGAGCGTTAGCCTGGGACGGCGCGGTCATGTACAGTGATCTTGTGTATGCTGTAGAGATAGAAGAACTGGATCAATGTGTTAGTTCGTATCATCCACTTTGAAATATGGCAGTGAGACATACATATTCTGGGCTTCCTCCAGCGCAACAGAGGAGGACATGCTATTACATGCAGCACGGTAATATATCTATGCAGTTCCATGCACTATACGGCAGATGGTTGTCAGTGTCTTTGGAGCTTGGCCAACCCTCGTAAGCGCGCGCGTCCATTGGACGTGTTCTTCGAGGCTCCCTATAAGTATATGCATATATGAAGAGCGCACCGTGTTCATAAGCCATCTTTAGTTGAATACATTGTGGTGTGCGGAGGATGCGGTGAACTCGTTTGCTTGTGATAAGGTTGAAATTGCTGTCATTAGGTCGAAGCGGCTGAAGCGTACATCAAAATTGACAAACCAAGTGTGCGCAATTGACTGTAGTGTGGGAAGAGACTTGGTTTCCCAAACGGGCTTTGCCCACCGTCATATTGGTTTGCTTTATATAACACGTTGACTATACTCGTGCGGCGCACACTCCCCAAACAAAAGGTTCCCAGACCACACCCACTATCTCGTACACGGTAAGTATGCCTCCTCATCCCTACTCATTGCCTGATCTTAATCCTGCTCAAGATGTCAACACAACCACCCATCGCAGCACCCACCGATCTCTCAGCAGAAGCCCTCATCCGCTCCTTCATGACGATCATACTCTCCGAAATCGGGGACAAAACTTTTTTCATTGCTGCCATTCTCTCCATGCGCCATCCTCGCCTCGTCGTCTTCCTGGGCGCTTTTGCTTCCCTTGTGCTCATGTCTATGCTGTCAGCGACGCTGGGTCACATACTGCCCACGCTTTTACCCAAGAAATGGACACAGATTATGGCTGGGGTACTGTTCTTGGCCTTTGGGAGTAAGATGATGATGGAGGCAAGGGAGATGGAGGGAAAGGGGAGGGAAAAGGTTGAGGAAGAGATGAGGGAGGCCGAAGAAGAGATAGAGGGAGATGAATTTGAGGCAGGGGGCGGTATTCCACTTGAACGGCTTGAGGAAGGGGAAGTCGTCCCTTCGTCCCCTAATGCGAGAAAACAGAAAAATTGGGGTATAGCAGAGGGCACGAGGAATTTTTGCAGTCTCATCCTTGGACCCGTTTTCGTGCAGTCCTTTGTACTTACTTTCCTTGGGGAGTGGGGGGACAGGAGCCAGATTGCTACGATTGCTTTGGGTGCTGCTGATGTGAGCTCTCTTTCTTCTTTGTTGGTTTGAGGACCTGTGTTGATGAGGCGCGTTTGTAGAATGTGTATCTCGTGACACTAGGAACAGTCATTGGCCATACGTGTTGTACATTGCTGGCTGTCGTGGGAGGGCGGTATGTATCGAGTAAAATATCGGTCAAGCATGGTGAGTCGTCTACTTCTACCCAATTTGTCCGTTGCCTCGGAATATTATCATACTCTCATGCGTTTATTTGATGCTTGTCGTCTATCATAAGTTACTCCACAGCGCACATGCCATTCTGCTGTGCTTGCTGCATTTTACCTGCCACCTTGTTTCATTTGTTTTCACTTTCCTGTTCGTCGTCCATTTTAGAAGCATTGAAACTGACATAGCATTGCAGTGACCTTCGGAGGCGCAGCCCTCTTCCTCATATTTGGTGTCATTTATCTCTACGACGCGCTTGCTACCTCTGCAGAAGAACTCTCGATACCCATCAGCCCTGCGGGAGAGTCTTGAACCAATGCATATTGATATTTTGGCTCGTTTATGATCGAACGCCAGCACCATACCTGCATTGACGAAACGCTTCATGTTTTGGGCTTTCAGGCTAAATACCTCGCACTCAATGTGTATTTCATACTACATAGACACGCTTATAATAGGATGATTATACGATATCGCTTTAGACATTATATCTTGTCCTGCAAGCACATTCAAATTGCTCCCAGCTAAGTGAGGCCCAGCCTGTTCCAGACCTCATAGAATCAGGTCTGGTAAGTATACCTTCTAGTGTCCGATACGGAGTGATCTCAGTATGTACTATGAACTGGTCAGGCGGATATTCGGTCACTTCCATCACATCAAAGACTGCATGCAGCCATAGGTGATCCACTAGACACTCTCACAACACCTCTCTCAGATGGTAGAATCAGGAATCAACATGCCAACACACCTCTGTTATGCACCATCTGCATCACCATCAGCCACATTTGCAAATGAGCTGTGCCTCTTATATGTGTATGAACATGGAGGCAGAAACATACTGCACCAGAGAACAAACAGACCATCAAGGGCCATGGATGGGAAGTCTTGTGGAATTCCAAACTTCATGTGGAATCAGGAACATCAAGTTGCATGTCTGTCTGTCTTGCAGTGGGAGAGATCAGACAGAAGGTATTGTCCAAAGTGATGGTGATGGCTGTTTTGTAGTGTGCATTGACTGTATTGGTGGATCACCAGGCTGGTGAGACAGTGTTCAGTGTTTATGCCCTCATCACTTACCACACACACTCCCCACCATCATGTCCTCACACAAACTGCCACCTAATGCATCAAGGGACTGTGAAAAATTAGCAGCAGAAACTTACCATATCTATTCATCTGCTTTATCCCCTTGTTACAAGAACCTTATATGTGCCAGAAGCTCAAAACTGCAACTACTCACTTTCATTGTTCCCAGTTGTCTCTGTTATTGAGTATTCATTGGCAGGTACAGGCACCTAGGTGAACATAAAACACTGGCTGTGAGGTGCAACTACTATTTAGGAAATGATGTAAACCTTGAGGACTTCAAGTGATCGATGCCCACAACTTGTAATTTTGATCATATGTGCTTCTTCTGAGTCTGAGTTTGAGTCTGAATTTGAGTCTGACCCTCCCAATATTCCTTTGCAAACACAACAGAATCATGACACCCTAAGATCAGGATCAGCAGCTCATCTAGAGTAACCTCATCAAATCACCATGAAACAGGGTTTCTTGAACACTCAAAAGGCTAAACAGTGTGTCACAGAAGCTATAGATGTGGAATCTACTATGTCGGAGATTTTTTGCTGGCATTACAATGATCATGTGTTGTAATGCACCCCAAAATCATTTTGACCTGATTACGAGCTCATTATGATTCCTTTGGTTGTCTGCAACTCCACTGCAAATTTCTGTGTTGTCGATTGATTGTCTCATCATTTGTTTACCCTTGTTGAAATTTTGTACCAGTACAACATTTTATTCAGCCAATTGCAACACATCAGTTTTGGATCACTTGACCTCCATGTGTGCGTCTCAAACTATGGAGACTGGAGTAACTAATATTGCTTTTATTTTCGTTATCAGACAATTTTTGAAAAGACCTTGTTTTCATAGTTCTCCCTGCACCATGATCTACAACTCCACTGGAAATTTCTGTGTTGTTGTTCGATCATCCTCCATGTATTTTTGGGTTTAGGAGGGAAAGAGGGGTCGGGGACTTGGTGCATAAGCACCATTACAATTTTGATATCAATTGTGATGTAATATAATCCTGATTCTGATAAGCCTTATGCCTTTTGGATGGACATCACCAAACCTTTCAACTTGGTTCTGACTCTGCACACCTCATTGCAATTTGTCTTGCCCTTTCTGTTTACACTCAACTATGCCTTTGATTGACATCTGTATTTGCATCAGACAAACTTCAACACTCAATCTGAATCCTTGGTATGCATTCTATAACAGCCTTACAGTAACTCTAATGATAGATCATCAGCCTCAATGCCCAAGTCAAAACAATGGGAATCAGAGCTTGTGACATGCAAGCAATGTGGAGTGGCTGTCCATACATGTGGATTAGCACCTCATTCCAAGTCTTATGCAAGGAAAGAACAAGAAAGGTTGGAAGATGAGGAATTTGCAGATATAGTTTGGAAAGCTGAAAGGAAAGGAGAGCACTCAAATTAATCAGTTATGTTGATGATAAGCTTGATAGCTAACTTAGATGTGTTTTATAGAACTTCAAAGGCAGCATTGCAAGATCTGCAACAATTTACAATGTTTGGAGATTGCACAGTCATCTAATGCAGGTGAGCATTTATGTACTGTGCTTTTAATTTTTCTTATCACAATATTAGTGAGCACCACTGCCATATGGACAGCTGATGCAGATGTTGGTATGTTTGATTTGATTTGATTAATATTGTACTGAGACTAACAGTTTCAGATATGCAAGGGTTGTCACCTTGACAACACCCCCCAGTAAACCATGACACAGCATCATCCAATGTCTTTGAGCCCAATCCTGGTCCTGACGAACCCAATCCTGGTCCTAATGAGCCCCATCCTGATCCTGACAAGCCTGCTCATGAGCTTGATGACATCAAAGTTGAACATCATCCCCACAGCCAACTTTCCTCCACTATATACTGCTTCTCTGAATTCTCCTGCAGCTGCCCAGCTGAAGATTATGTGCCTTGTAACAACTCACCATGGGAACCATTCTGCACATGACTTGATTTTGAAATTGCAGAAATCACACTTGAAGCTGCAATGACAAAGAATCAGATGAATTGCCTTCTCAATCTCATGCATCGTTCTGCTAGTGGCAGTGATGTGTTTATGCTTCAAGATCATGACGAAGTTCACTCTCTATGGGACCTTGCTTCACAATGTTATACACAAGTAAGTGTTGTCTCAACATTTAACTACCACTCACATTATAAGCTGATTATTAGTGTGCAGTTTCAGAATGACAAAGTATCTATTTCCCTTGGAAATCAGACACATGAATTTGACATACACTACTGCCCTCTCTGGGATTGGGTGCTTGACTTGTTGCAAGATGAACATCTCATGCCCCATTTTATATTTGATGCCCAATGTCTCTCAAAATTCAATGGTGAAAGGTTTGTTTGTTTCATCAATGAACCATGGACTGCCAACACATTTTGGAATGTACAAGTATGTTTCAACACTTGATTTGTTGTCTGCCTTTTTGTTGATAATATACTATTAAACTACTGCACATTGTGTAGTCACAGCTTCCTCTGGGTGCCAAACCATTGGCATTCATCCTTTATGCAGACAAGAGTAAGTTATCATCATTTGGGACCCAAAAGGGCTATCTGATCATTGTCCACATTGGCAACCTGCCTGTCCATATCTGCAACAGTAATACTGCTATAGGAGGCGGTCGAGTTGTTGGTTGGCTACCCATTGTTGGTGCACTGACAAGCTTGTTCAGTTAGTTGTATTGCTAACTGCCATATTAATTTAGATTGTTGAGGATCAAGAACATGCAAAAAAGAAGAATTACATTGACTTCAAGAATGCTGTATGGCATGCATCCTTCTACCAGCTTCTTGCATCAGTTGCAGAGCACTTGAAAACAGGATATTGGTTTGAATTCGGAGATGGAGTCCTGCATCATCTCTGGCCCCTTGTTTTAATCTTAAGTGCTGATTATGAGGAACAGTAGGTTGCAATACTACATCTTACTAGTGCAAGGCTCATGTACAAATTATAGGTGTATCATGGCATTAATCTGCAGACTCAAGGGAAAATTCCCATATCCAGTATGTTTAGTTCTGCAGGACGAGCAATCTGTTCTCCATACCTATGAGCTGCACATGAGACACCAATCTGAAGATGTACTCTGAACTGCAAGATTGAAGCCTTCCTAGAAGGAAAAAGAGGATCATCTGAAGTCATTTTCTCTCCAAAATGTTGAGGTATACCATATCTTTTAACCCAGACAAGTTCACTGACATGATTTTATTTTCAGAATGTCTTCTCAAGAATTCTCTATGTCAATGTTCATCATACACTTTCTTTTGACTGGCTACATACAAATGAGGAAGGACTATGGGGTGACCATCTGTGGAAAGAAGTGAAGTTCTGGATTTCAGACCTTGGGTGGGAAGCAGCTGTCAGACTGGATAAAAAGTATGTATTGTGTCTATGACACATTGGCACTACTTTGACTTAGTGTTGTAGCTTTGACGCACTTCCATGATGGCCCAATTTGACTCATTTTTCATCTGTTCTTGCAATAGATTTTACGGATGGCACTGTTCTTGGAGATCTTTCAAAGGTTTGTCCTAGCATTATAAGTGATTTTTGGTCCTAACATGAACTTAGATGATCATATTTGTGGCGCAAGATATCCTTACTTTGTCCCACTGCAAACTGGGACATTTGCTTCTTCATTGCATTCGCTACTACATCAAATTCAATATTTATGTATCATTAGAAGTTCACACGGAAGAGACAATCGCAGCTGGAAGGTTGGTGCTGCAAAGATTCTCAGAAATGATGGAGGTAAGTCACCATATTCATTTGGATGTTCTTCATTATGAATGTCTGACATTTGACTAGGAATATATCATCCAATCGCAGCCCAAAACTTTCAAAAACTGGAACTTCCCAAAGAAACATCTGGTCTTGCATGTGTCTGACGACATTCTAGCAAAAGGCATGACATGCAACTACAGTACAAAGCCAAATGAAAAATGCATGGCTCTTTGCAAAAAAATTATCTTCAGTGCACAAATTTCAAGAATGTTGTATCTCAGGTTCATTGTGTGTAACTACAATGTTATGCAAATTCAGACTTAGAGACTAATAGTGCTTTATTATTACAGATTCTACACTATGATGAATGGCTCCTGACTTCAGCATCCATGCACACTGAACTCGATGAACTTGATGAGTACAGTAAACGAAACATGCATGACCCTGAGACAAATGAAGTTCTGGATGATGCTGAACCTCAATCATCTATTATTCATGCACATTTAGGTTTGAAGCAAGGCAAGCGCACTTTTTCTGACATTATGCACTTGCATGGAGCTGATAGGGCCTTCACCGACTTTTGGATGAAGTTAAACAACTTCCTAAACAACTTTCTACCCCAGAATAACATTCCAATACCAGATGGAAGGTGCATTCACTTGTGCACAGAGGATGTGGTATGTTAATTTACTTTTCATTCAATTGATAGTACTGATACATTTACTAGGTAACAGAATTTCGGTTCTTGCAGGTTGATTATGAATCAATGGTTGACTGGCACCTTCATCAAGACTTACTTCGGTGCAATCCAATGTTCTATGAATCACCAAGGTATGACTGCATCTTGGTGAACACCATGAACAAGCCATTTTTTGCTTGCCTTGCATACATATTCAGTTGCTCAATTGGTGACACTGATTTCCCACTCGCCCTAATTCATCCATATGATGCTGCTATTGCAAGCAGTCGTTGATGGTGAGATAATGAAATGGGACTATGGCGTGTGCGAGCCAAACCTCACTTATCCTCTGAAATAGTTTTGGTTCAGTCAATCATTTGGGGAGCTGCTCTTGCCAGAGATCCCGAAACAGATGGGGATTGCCTTATCATCCACACTGTGGACACTGATATATTCCTTTGTGTCAAGGCTTTCCAGGCTCAATCAGTATAATGTGAGTCATCCTTCACTCGCAGCAAGCTTTGATTGATATGCCAGCCATTCACAGATGCTACCACCATCTCCAGCCACAATGACACATTTGACCTTGATGCTGGAGGAGTTTCAACACTGCCACCATCTCCAGCCATGACAATGCATTCAACCTTGACTCTAGAGGAGTTTCAATGCTGCCACCATACCCAGCCATGACAACACATTCAACCTTAATGCTGGAGGAGTTTTGGTACTGCCACCATCTCCAACCATGATGACACATTCAACCTCAACTCTAGAGGAGTTTCGGTGCTACCACCATCTCCAGCCCTAACTACACCACCATCTCCAGCCATGGTGCTGCCACCATCTCCAGCCACAATGACACCACCATCTCCAGTCATGAAAACACAACAATCTCCAGCCAAGACAATGTAATGATCTCCAGCCACAATGATGTGATGATGCGACGATCTCCAGCCACAGTGATGCAATGATCTCCAGCCACAATGACATGACAATCTCCAGCCATGACAATGTGACCATCTCCAGCCATAGTGCTGCCACCATCTCCAGCCATGACAATGCGACCATCTCCAGCTATGGTGCTGCCACTGTCTTCAGCCATAACAATGTGACCATCTCCAGCCATGACAACACCACCATCTCCAGCCATGGTGCTGCCACAATCTCCAACCACAACAATGCATTTAATCTTGATGCTGGAGGAGTTTCAGCACTGCCACTATCTCCAGCCATGACAACATGTTTGACCTTGGCACTGGAGGAGTTTTAACACTGCCACCATCTCCAGCCACGATGACACTTTCAACCTCGATGCTGGAGGAGTCTTGGCTAGTACCTGTCATTAAACATTCACCATTTTATGGATGTAAGTGACTTAATACTATCTTCAAATCATAAGACTCAATCCACCTGCATTATGTTAATGTACAGTCTTGCAGCGTGTGTTATCACAAATTGACCTGCATCATTATTATGTATGTCTTCATTGCATGTAAATTGCCATTCAATCTGACTTTTTCAGTCACAGCCTTATGGTCTCAATGACTCTGAATGAGCTAATAAGCACTGGTGTCAAACCACATGTATGGCTACATCAAGGTCAGTCTGAGTCACCTCTGCAGTGAATACTAATGACACCAGTTTCAAGATCACATAAAATGCATCAGCTATGAGACAACTTTGACTTGACACCTCAAGACCCACTTTCTCAGGTTCCCACTAGCTGAGAACCCAATTTCTTCCTGTCTCATCATTGATGTCTGACTCTAGTTTGAATTCGGGGTCCTCTGATTCTGATTCAGACTTGGACTCAGCAGTTGAAGACATCCAATGGCCTGTGGCTCCACCAAGCAGTGGCATGTCTATTAAGCACTACCAGGAGGTAAGCCCTTAATTTTGTATATATTATATGGTTTAAATTCTGACATGCTTATTGATACATTAGTACATTAAATATCTTCAGCTTCAACAAGGGCAGCTCCAGCAGAAGAACATGTCTTTGAATGAGAGTAACAATGTCCTTGCTTCACAACAACTGAAACGATCTCACAAATGCCCTTGTGCATCTCAGGTGTCTTCCGTGTCACAAACAGCATCTACATTGGAATCTGCTGCAACATCTGTTGCAGCTTCTGATTCATAGAAGACAGGTGGTACTGACAAACTTATTTTAGGCTTGGCAAAAAAATACACATTAACTACTGAGATGTTTCTCCCTGACAAGGTCATTTTTCAAACAGACTGTCCTGATCCTCCAGTTGACTTCTCAGACCCAAGTCATTATGCGAAGAAGTCTGCAGAAAAGGCCATACTTGTTGCTGAACTGTATGCATCCATTGACCACATATTGCATATTCGGATGCAAACAAATATATTCTACAACCAGGTGCATAGTTTTGCCTACCTCACATCATTAATATCATGATTGTAACTAAAATCTCAATTAGTTTGGGAGTGGAATGCAGCAAGCTCATTCTTCATTTCTAAACAGCTTGCGAACCATTGCAGGTGGCATCTTCAACATGCCCAACAAATTTTTCATCTCAAAATATGATTGTACGTCCCTGTGACAGGCCACAGACTTGATCAGATGGGAAGTGGAAAAGGGGAAGGTGTACGATATCTTCAAGGTACCAATATTTTACCCTGACCATGTTGTGAATGAGAAGAAAGTTCTCAAAAACTGGATAGTTATTGCAAAGGTGAGCTCTGATCATCAACTATGAAACCAGCTGCTCATATCTCATTGACACTTCAAAGGTTATCAAGGTTGCGATATGCAGAAAGATGTTGCTGTATTCCAAAGTGTGCGGTGGACCACCTTCCTATGCCAAGATATGGAAGCTCACGAACTGCACCCCTGGCCTAATCACATTCAGTGTCACATCAGTAAGGTTCTCATACTCTAAATATCACTAAACTGATATTCATCACATCCTGCAGATCATCTTCATCCTATCCCCAGACCAGGAATTTTCTGGTGATGGAGTTGGTGCTATTTCCTTGATTGCATATCACTCTGTCTTTCAGACAGTCAAGAAATTCTTCATTCTTAAGTGGGCCCATCAGTGCATTCAATCTGTTGTTGAGCAAATCAATGGATATGTCTTTGGTATTGCAAAGATGCAGCCATCTGACAATGCTCTGTGCACCATGGAACACGTCACTGAATCACTTGATCATGTTATGGCTGCACTGGATGCCAATGATTCAGATTCAAACAATGATAAGTCATTAGAATATGTCAACTTGCTGGTGCCCACTAATGAAGATACATGTGATTCCACTGTAACCATGGCCACAACTACTACCTTGACCATCAATGCTCTTCAACCTGAAGTTGCAATCCCAGGGTCTATCACTCGAGATAAAGCTCACCCACAGCCTTCTATTTCAACTCCATGTCTCCCAACTCCCATGACACCATGTGCAGAGACTTCAGCAGATGCCCAGGATCAGAGTGAGGTCACATCTGACCTGATTGGTATTACCAAACACCAGGCAAAGGCACCCAGGGGCAAGAGGAAACCCAAACCATTGGCTACTGATTTGACAACTGTCTGCTGCTCCTTGCATCACACTATGACCTGATTTACTTAATATTAGTGGTTGTCTCTCAATATTAGTTAACATTACTCATATAGAAATGAGATTTTAGCTCCACTGTAGTCCATATATACTATGCTACCCCTTCAAATGTGAATATAGCTTGTTGCAATATCATCCCTTCATCCTGCCAACTCCCAAGACCTATGAATGATGCCCAAAGTCAATGCAATGCCAATGCGATCACTCTTAATAATATTATAATTAGTTAACAATGTGGTAATTTATTTTGGTGTCTTATTATAAATCATAAGACAGTTGTTTGGACTCTGAATCATTTCTTTTCACTTGCACTTCAATGACAACACTTGACAACACTCTAAATCATCATGTCAATTTGTACTGTGAGTCAGTCAACTCAACCTTCTTATTACCTTGACACCTTATTACTCCTGGACCAGCAGATCAAGGTGCTATGCTCCATTTTTGTGGTCAGTCTGTTGGATTTTCCTGTATATTACAATGCCACCCTGGCATCCTAATATCTCTGTTGTCTTGCATGGCAGGTCATGCAACTTTCCTCCCCTCAACACAATCAGCATCAAGCCAATCAACAACAAGTGCCACTCATTTGCTAGAGCCTGAGGTTGACATGGTTGCATCTAGTGACACTATGGGATGCGGCTGAAGACAAGCAACAGAAATGAGCTTCCACTGTCTGGCAGCGACTCCCAAACCATAAGAGTTAGCATGTTTGAGTCAAAGCTACTGATCAATCTCTACCATAGTTCAAAGTGAATGCCTGATAAGCCCCAAGTGGATGGGTTTCCCAACTCATGGTGTCCTCCAGGTATCCCTGAAAGTCACCACCAAACTAATCAGCTTTCAGTATATATTTCTATTAGATTTTAAAGGTATTGAGAAGGATCATGGTGGGGGCAGCATTATTTCTCCTTTACTAGATGTATCATGATGTACATTAATATTTGCATTAACATCCAGCAATGATAATTGATATGCAAGTTGATAACCTTGAATTTTGCATCCTGACTACGGGGCTGCCATTAAAATGCCTATCAATACTCAGTGGGTACCATTAAAATGTGCATTTAAAAGTCAATTAATATCAAGTTAACACCATTTTAATGCATATTACATCATCATGATAATGTGCATTGAAATGACATTGTAATGCTGACTGTTTGATTGTAACATATTATAATGGGTTCATGTCATTAGGACATTTTAATGAACTACAATGCCGAAAAAAAAGTTCCGACATAGGGAACCACCACACAAGTGATCCAAAGACAAGGATAAAAAAGAAAAGCAGTATAAGATAAATATGTTTGCGCAGGTCTATAACAAATAGACACTCTCAGTCGTTGCACACGAAAGCAAACATCTGAGGTGGCAGTCCGAATCTGTAGCTATCTTTATAGCATAAGTGCTCTTGTATGTACAAATAAGTGTTTGAGACCGTTAATAAAGAAGTGAGGCACTGGCCATAGCTAAGGGTTTCAGTATACTATAGGAAGTGTTGTGAATAAGAGCGGAACAATGATAGGGACATACGAGACATGGAACAATGTGAGAAGCACAAGCAGGAACGAATATTTGGTGTGCTCGGCTGCAAGACGCGCTTGCTAATCTAACAAGCAGTATGTTGCAATTATTGATGTATAGCACACTGTAAAACTATGTTATTGCAGCTCAGATCTGGGAATACAAACAAAATATGACACAGTTTTCAACATAATCAACCCCTATAAACTTCTCATTACTATCCAAGAACAAGTCAATAACAATGAGCATTGCATTGGATATGGCAAGAATCATATTATCTTCTGTGGTTGACCTCATGATCCCAAAGGAGACACCATCATGCCATCTCCATTGTGGGGCAAGGAGGCTGGCAATGGAATAGATTTGTGGGGTGCAACACTTTATGACTTCTACCTATGTGTCTCACATGTGAAGAACTAGCTCACCATCTTCACAGGCAGCAGACTTGCCAAATGGGTGTGCCAGCATGGTGAGCTCATAGCAGAGGATAAGCTCTATTGGGCCAATAAGGAGAAGGATCCCAAGGAGGTGCCAGTAGTTAACATCAGGGAACTGATAGGGTGTTATGATGTGCATATCATATTAGGTACATTAAATCAGTTTTCCAGTTGAAAGGAGATCAGAGAGAAGGAACAAATAGGCTGGTCTGCTTCCAGCTATAGTGACCTAGAAAGAGCCACAGATGGAGAAGATTTGACCCCTCCAGTTGATGACTAGGATGACAATATCAGGAGGGAGCAAGAAGAGATGGTAGTACCAGTTGCAGATGAAGGAGATTTGACCCCTCTAGTTGATGACCAGAGAGACAACATTGGAAGGAAGCAAGAAGAGATGGTGGCATCAGTCACAGATGAAGGAGATTTGACTCCTCCAGTTGATAACCAGGGAAATAACATTAGAAGGGAGCAAGAAGAGGAGGCAGTATCAGCCACTGATGTCTGTTCAAAAGAGGATGATTTTGATGCATATTTTTTGGGTGCTGAAGATGAAATGTCATCAGAAGAAAGTGTAGACCATCTGGCAGGCAAACCTGTCATGCCATTGCCACATATCAACTTGCCCTTCCATCCCAACCATTATCCTTCTTCATATCCTTTTATTCCTTACTTGCATAATGAGACTCCAGTACTTCAACAATGTACTAGTATTTCTTTATACCTTCTTCCCAAAAAGCTCCACATTCATGACCCTTGGAACAAATTAACCATCAATAGGAGTGATTCCAACCATGAGACTTCATGGAATTCCAAAGTTTCCAATGAAGGAGACATTGTCCAAATGTATTCCCTCTCTCTTGCACTGGAAGGTACAGAGGTCATGTCAAAGGTGCTCAAACTGGCTGAGATGGCAGAAGATGAAGCAGCAAGGAAAGAGAGCATGTTGCACATCTTCCCCACTGACAAGGAGAGACTAACAGAAGCACTACTGATTGAGGTTGTACTCCCTTTGCAACCCTGGAAGAGGATGCAAGTCAAAGAAGCTCATCTCTACCTTTCACTTTGTGCAGTGGGCTTCAGTCATCATTCAATTGTGCACAGTGTAGAGTGGGAGCTTCTGCATGACCTTTTTATAGAGGCTCATCTGTGCCAAGTTTGTGTAGAGGAGGACATCCTCCAACAAATCCAGAAATTAAAGGACAAGGGAGAATGGGAAACACTCCTGAAAGACCTGGTTGGAAAACCTGATGAAACAATGCAGGGTGACCTGGTGGGAGAACCCTTGCAGGTCTTCAGTCCAAAGCAAACAACAGGTGGCCATGTTACCATCAGGGAGCACCAGTTTGCAGAAGTGACTAGGTCATACATTGTACATTGATACAGGAATACCAATTCTGATGCTAATGACGCACTAAGTTCAAACAGAAAACTTCCTGTGGGTACTGCTGGTGATGCAGTGATAACTGGGGGCACTAAAACCAACATCCAAATGGATGCTGTAGGTGGACAGGATCTGGAGCCTGGAGCCATAGTTGACCAGGAAGAAGCTGCTGACATTGGTATGGAGGTAGACAATGATCAACCATGTATGCTGGAGTCTACTCCAAAAGAGGACATGGGGAAAGAGAAAATGAAACCTCCCAGGATCATCCACATTGCATCTTACTCTGGACCAGTTCTTTGCATCCACACAACTGTACAGTGGCGAAGCCCCTTGGAAGAACAATGTGACCACAGGAAGTCAAGTCTTGGCTTAGGACCCATTCTATGCACCACAGTAGTTGGTGTTGTTGTGAAACTCTCAATTAAACATGACCTTCACCTCACTTGAGAGGTGAAAAACTATCAATCATTCCCTGACCACTTCTTCCAACACTGGAACAGATATAATGTCATATCCCCAATACAGGATCCTGTCCCCATTAGGGCACTCTGCCCACAGTTTTACAGGTATTACACACCTGATGACCCAACTGACAGTAAATGTTCATGTTGACCTCATTATCTGAGTCCAATATTACTCCTGGAGCACTGTGGCCATGAGATAGATCCAGATGAGTTGTGCCAGGACAACAAGCAAGAGTGCACACCACTTATGTTGTGCTTTCATCATGCAGGGTGGTTGCATGAGTCATTTGCAGCACAGAACATCCTGTGGCAGCAGGGCAAGTCAACAGAATGGCCAATTGATTGGCTGCACTTGTGTGAGAGCTTCTGCCTCATAGACTTCAGTAGATTGAGGAAATCTGATTTGGCTGCAATGATGTTTAGGGTATGGGTGAAAACCCCATTTTTATTAGCCTTGTTAATAACGTTAATAACATGGGTGCCACCTGGAAGGGGTTAATGAAGTGCTAATAAGTCAAGTGACCCCTGTGAGGATCCAGTCTTCATTGATGCATCATTGATCAAAGTTGTGGCACTGTGCAAATCATGAAAATCATACACAGAAGACAACAAGAACAGGTGAAATCATGATGTATTGCAATGTCATTTTTCCAACTTTCACTTTCACTCACCTGTCAGGCAAGCACCAGCAGTTATGGTTGAAGACATTCACAGCGACTCACTTTTCACTATTCCAGACCACATGCAGTCCATTATTTTTCCAGGCAAAAACATGTCTGTGTCATCTTTCTTACTGTTTTGACTTCCATCCCTACTGTGATGGACCCCCCATCTTTACATCAGTACTGACACCAGACAATGCTTTCCATTCTGGATCCTGACCTTTTGGCTTAAAGTGCCTGCCTTGCTTAAGAATGATGGCCATAGCACTGACAGCACTAGTGACTGGAGGATGCTGATGCTGAGTGGACCAACTGGTAGAGAACAAAAAAAAAAATTTTGAATTTTGAGTCACGTGATTGTTAATAACTTGCCTGTTAATAATTCCCTATGAGTGACATGCTATTTAACCATGTTATTAACTGCTCGAAGAGTGGGAATAAAATACCGCACAAAAGTTTACAGGCAGCTTGGACACTTATTTTCTACAGAACCCTCTACCCACTAAAGTGGGCGTTGGGGACTGCTCGAAGAGTTCTCACCCGTACCCTAATGATGTTAGAGGGAGAAGTAGCTTTTCGGTTGCTTCACTTGCTGCATTACACACAGCCAAAAACATCAAACTGAAATAGTTGCTTACATTCTGTCGTCAATGTTCAAGTCGAATGTTGTTTGTAGAATTTTTGGTAAATTTGAGTTCCCACGACAGCCACCAGACTAAGCGCTAAACCCTTTGCCAGTACTAGTGTACTCCAATACTCGAACTCCGAGCATGCCCGCACCCTGTATTCACCCCTGCATCTGCAAGTGTCAAATCGCATATGCACACCCGCGCGCACTACTGGAAATGAATTGTGGCCTCGTCCTGCCGCACCCTACCCGCTATAGTAGAGTTCCTTCAAACGCAAGCATTTACTGCCCGATCAGAGCCTCCGAAGGTGATTGGGCTACTTGTATGCATTGGGCATGGTACGGAGCATGATGTCTCGGCTAGCAGCAGCCGCCAGCTCATGGTTATGAGCCCTCCATAAATTGATAACCCTTTCTCCCCCTTCGCTTGTATTCAATGCCATGTCATTTGAACGAGGCCAAGAATACGTAGGTGGAGGAGTACAATTTGGGGGAGACGCGGCATTTTCGACCCGAATGTGGTTCCCTCATTCAAGACTGCAAGAAAGTTTAGGTTTGAGGTGCGTCGCGCAAGGTGTAAGGATCTTTTGCATCATCAATTGCAGTCTTGTATTGGGACCATTTTGTTCATTCGTTCGGCGCGTGTCAGTCTTTTACGGTTTCACTCAGCATGTTAAATTCATTGGGCGCTGTTGGCTGTGGTGGTGAGTAATACTTTTCTTCCTAGTTACGTCCTTTTGTCTCAAAATACTGTTCTCATCTGTGTATTCAACGCCATGACCTATTGTTACTCCTTCTATGTAACGTTCCCGCTGTGCTCGTCACATTCGACCTGCCGATTTGTCAATTTCCTGTTTATCTATGACCCAAGAGGCCCAACTGACCCGGCATTTGGAATGCAGTGACCCTAGGAAGCTCAGTTCTTGTCCTTATGTTCGCATCATCCATCTCTGTGATTCGCTGACCACGTCCGCTCAAGAAATCTAGATGCCCGGCAGCCCAGGTGGCGAGTCATAAGGCCTTGTGCCAATATATTTTAGTTCGGTGCAGTGGTCGACATGTCAACGCCATTGGCACTCATTAATCATTGGCCGCCATGAAACGGCCCCAGAAAACCATCTATCAATCTCGTACTCGAATGTGCTGGCATGGTCATACTCACATTATATGAGATACAATTTCGCACATTATTGTTCGGTTGGTCCTGTACTTGGCACCTTCATTCTGCATACATCTCGTCGCATTGCCATGGCGATGATTCCAGCTGCATGTACATCCCTGTGCCAGCTGTAAATCCAGAATGAAACTCTTGTGATGTACGAGTCCGTAAGGTGAAAAGACAACAGCGTAATGCGGCGAACAATGTATACGTACTATAGAACAAAGGCACTGACAATACTAATACTGGAAGGAACAACGTTGGCACCGGTTGATGGCCTTTGGCTGGGGTTATTCTGTCACGAAGGCTGCCTATTCCAAGTTCACGAATAATTACCCAATGTTTGCTTGTTCCACTTCCAAACAACACAGCAGCCAAACAGCCACCGCCGGAACCGGTCAATGGGTGTCCCGTGGCGGTTGGCCAGGCCCTAAATCATCGATATTCCGTCGAAGACGCCCAAGAACTGCGTGACGGCAGTGCAAGCCACAGCTTTCTATGAGCGATAACAAGATCTAAAGGGCCACCTTCCACAATGGACACCCTCTCGCGCCACAAGTCCTTCTTGTTGGCCAGTGCTGTTCTCTTGCTTGCTTCCATTTTCACCCCTCAAACAGACCACCCGGCAGAAGACATTGTTCCTGTGGAATCGCATATAAATTCAGAGGGAATAGTGCGTTGTTTCTATAGTTCGCAGGACTTGTCGTGCCTTTATCACACCCTGCATCACCAATCAAAGCTTACCATCTCTATTCAGCTACCTACTACGACTACGACGTCTCATTCGATGGATTCTACTTCCGGACAGTCGAGCACAGATTCCAAGGCGATAAACGTGGACGCGGGCACGCTTCCGCATGATACAAAGCTCGACCCCGAGTACGCCTTAAACCTAATATCCATATTATTCTCACTTAAAAATATCCTCAGTTGCGTATTCTGCAAGATCGTCACCGGGGAAGCACCGAGTTTCAAGGTGTACGAAACGAAATATAGGTACGCCGCCCCATCACCTGATCACCGCCCAATCACCAATGCCACGCTTTAAACAGTCTCGCTTTTCTCGCGAAGCCTCCTGTCTCTCATGGTCATACTCTCATCATACCCAAATGTGGGTACCCCCATTCAATTCAGGAATATTTGCGTTAAAACAATTAGGTCAGACCACTCCCGGACATTGACAGATCCCGGACTCCCGGATGAGTTCCTCGCAGACATTGGTCCTATAATGAAGAAGATAGCCGTGATGAACGGCGAAGATTCGTATAACATCATCCAGGTATGCCCCTCCCCCCCTGCACGAGCTCCGTTCGTGCGCTTAATTAACGCGACTATCAGAACAACGGTAGGACAGCCGGGCAAAGCGTCCACCATGTGCATTTCCACGTTGTGACGAAGCCAGTGGACAAAGCTGGTCAGGGACTCGTTCTTACACCCGAGAGTTGGCCTTCGTACCCTACGACCGATGCAGAATACGCTCACGACGCAGCTCAGATGAAGCAGATCGGTAGGGATCATGGATTCCCCGGCGTTTCGGCTTAGAATTTGGATCCATGCGGTGTTAACTGCGGCAATTGTATCGTGGCCAGCGCTGGACTTGTATTGCTCGATGGGATGGAGATATGCGAAAGTAACTTATTGTGGTTGTTGGATTTATTGTTGTGCGAGGGGTATCATGGTGATCTGGTATGATTTTTCCTTGGCTGTCTGCAAATATCCGTCGTAGTAGACAATAAACCCAGACAGCCAACACCTATGTATTCTTAGTTTTCATTATGAATCAACTTTTCTTTGTTTCTTGTAATATACAATACCTAGCAGCCCTGTGTATGCGGAGATAACATGAATTGCAGTGTGGAGCACTTCGTGACAGTTTTGCCTTCTACTATACAAACAACAAACCGAACAGGGAGTGCACTTGATGGTACAGAACAAAACTTCCTAGATTCAAACAATCAATGACTCAAACTTCCGTCGCTTTCACAGACACCATCGGCGACGTCATCTCTCCCGTCCACGTCCTGTGATGCCCCATCCCCACACCATCAATATGATACTGCTCGCCGACCAGTTCTTTAACAGCAACCATCAAACGATCGAGTCGAGTGATGATTCCAAAGGTGGTGGAAACGCCTACGCAGAATGTCCTGAAACAAAGCATGACGACCTCCCGAATGGAAAGGATGTGAGAGACTCACAGGTACTGCAGATTCTCCAATGTTTCTACAGTGAGTGTCCGCGGCAATCCATAATTGTCTTCCGACTCTTCATGTACGACGTTCAAACCATGATGCCTGATCATGAACCTGTCAAGTAATGGGCATGGGGTAATTTGAGGTAAAGGAGAGCCTGTGCGCAGCGCATTGGAGATGAGACCTGGGAAGGGAACATGAGGATATTTCAGGTAAGAGAGTGATCAGAATGCATACTGATAACAGCAAGCACATCGCCCTGAAAATCCGAATCAAGCATCCGCGTCCGGCGAAGGAAGGCATGAGCCCAAGCGGGCTCCAGATGATACACTATGGACATCAAATGGCACAGTTGATATGCGATTTGCCTGTGTTTGATTAAACACACAGGTTCCCCGTAAGAGATAAATATTCACATTTGAATCTCCAATATCTTGTGATACCTCTCAGCGGGCCATTTTCCGCGCAGCGAAAACTAGGATCGACATATGTAAGGGTCTATATCTGGAATGTTGGTATTCACCTCGTATATGACGTTCTCCTTCAACACAAGTGATCGCTTGAGTTTGCTGCGGATGGCTAACAAGCTTTGAATTATGACGGAATTGTCTCCATCTACGTGTGAGTTCGCGTAAGATACAACAGAACAGTAGGTCGATCCAATTTCGGCCGATGTTGTAGCCAGCGTTCGCCGCTGATACGAACGAATAGTTGTTGACGGAGGGAAGAATGAGATAATGCTGACCTATGGTCAATGACTGTTAAATGTGTCAGGAAAACCCCTCACCCCGCAGCTAAGACACCAACGGTGACTAGTACGAAACGGCGCTTTATTACATGTCAGCCAAGATGTCGAGAAAAGCATACAAGGACTTACCCAAGCCACATCAATACCCCACCCTGGCGACGAAGAGACAGCCAAATGAGTGTCTTCATATGAATACCCCACAACCTATGCAAATCCATCAGTTTCGTTCACTCGGAGATGTCAACATCCAAACTATACCAATGCTGCTGTGACCCATATGATCAAATTCGTCATGGGCGGGATAGGCCAATACAATCGAGCAAAGAAAAATGACGGGTAGCAGACCGCACACACAGCTGCCAATCCATAAGGGTTGCCTCGGCCACTCCCTGTAGAAATATACCTGTGCGCCAATGAAGAATCCCGAAAGGTCGTTCAATTCTGTGACGTACCACATAACTGTACCAATCAAGCCGCCAGTGAAGGTACTTATGATCCTAGCCACCAGACCGAACGTCGTGTCCCCGCGAAAACGCGCCAAGGTAAGCTGACCCATGAACCTTTGAGAGTGTTGATTATTCCAGTATTACAGAGCAGGAAAGGATTGACTTACACCGCCCAAACAAACTTGTTCGCTTCAATAATGATCAGTCTAAGATCAAAAGCATACACTCTCTGTACACTCACCGTATGCATACTCGGCCGATACCTTGAGGACAGATGGAATAGTAAGGATCACTGCGCATACAGACGGTCAGAAAATCAGACGAAAAAGGAATGATGGCCGACCTGTTAACGCTCCCGCTTTCAAGGCGAAGAGCACGTTTCCACCTCCGATACTGATGGCGACGCGGTAAATCCAGTTCATGGCCACTTCAAGCGCATTTTTCGGGGGAAGTGCATCGGGATCGCGTTTCACTGCCTTTCCGAGGTCCGTCATCCAAGCAGGGTTCATGCCTGGGATCATTTCTGTACCGGAATGTTAGCAACTGCGACCACGATAATACCTGTAGCAATATACCAGGATCCTCGTCGTCGTCGTGTTCAATAGTCTCAGACGGTTCCCATGTTGTCCAGGTGAACAACTTCGGCAAGGAAGGAAGCCATAATTTGGGCTTTTTTCTTTCTGTTTCAAGTCGAATGAGTTCTTTGAGCTGCGCGTGATTTAACATTCATCACCGACCTGATGTCAAACAATCAACGCACCATGTCTTGTAAAAGTACAGCAAACTGCAACACGTGGTACTGGTACACATAGCAATGGAACAAAAACCGGTGGGGAGGAACTTCATCGTCACTAGATGTATCATCACTGCGGTCGAACATTGGACGATACGGGTCCAAAATAATTAATCTGTCTCGACCACTCAGCAAAAAACGGCGCAAGAATACATGAATCACGTACCTCTTTTTGGTTATGAATTCATCCAGCTCCTTCGTTAACTTTTCAAGCAAATCCTCAAACCTCTGGACTTCTTTTTGTTGGATCTGTGCTTTCTCTTCATGGCGGCTCCTCCAAAAATCGAAGCTGAACTTCCTGATATTGCCTATCCAGGCCCCAGATATTACAAGTACTTCCTCGCACACACTTAGGAGATCCTGGCAGCTGTCGCTGAGAAGTTCCGTTGCTCGAGCAGTAAAGAAAGCTGAATCCGGATGCGATAAATGTATCGCCTCCAAATTCAGATATTTCTGCGATTCAAATACACCTACCGCTGTTTCTCCAGAGTGCTTGGGCGCCCGAGAAAGCGCCAAGTGCAGCAAGGAGCTGTGCATGAGTGTGTGATGGGCGTGGTGCGAGTGCGAGTGCTTATAGGAACGATGCGAATGGAAGGGTGAGGTGGAGCTCGCAGGATGTGACCGTATATGAGAAGATAGCTCCCGCTGGTGGCGGGATGGTTTGCGATCTCTAAGTTCCTGGTCAGCAGAGTGTGCGTGCTTCTCTTCTGTCGCCACGAAGGACCGTCGAAAAGGCCGAGGAGAGGGTGGTCTGGAATGCGCAGGTGTTGCGGGGCGGGAGGCAGTGGGAGTGATAGGAAATCGCTCTCGCGTCGGATCGATGAGTGTATAATATACACCCATACCATGCACTCGCACCATAAGCTTCCGCACGATCGCGTGCAATTCGTTGTAATCGTTAGGTGCAAAGCGTGCGTAGACAATATCAACTTTTAGTAGTCGGGCAGCAGCTGCGAGCTTAGGCAATGTATTCTCAGCTTTGCTTGCTGCATCTTTAATTCGTGTGTAGGAGAACATAGATGAGGTGACGTCTTCAAGGAGATGAGACCTGTGCAATGATATAGCTGTTGCAAGAGGCGCGATGGCCCCCTGCAAGCACGTCGTAAATAGAGAGGACACAGATTGCGGAAACACGAGAATCGACAGGGCGAGGGAGATCGCAGAGTGAAAGACCATGGGAAGAATGATCATTTGGCCGACCTGCAGACTGGTGAGTGTACGTTCGCCGGAAAAAAAACCAGTTACCTTGTAATATGGATAAGGAAAAAGGACCGCGGTGGTCAAAGAAATATCTGTGACCGACAAGCCCTGAGAAGGGAAGTGTGTGTATGTGAGTGGTGCGCACCAATACATAAACTTCCATACACTGAAGCAAAGAGGAAAGGTCCAGGACCTAGCCTAGCCTTGATGTACATGAAGAAAACGGTGCCGATGAAAAGGAAAACGCCCAAGATAACAGTGGGCTTTATCGCACGCGTCAATACATAAACTCGATATCACAAGGAAACTTACCCCTGCTTCAATGTACTCTCCTGTGATAATAGTTTGTATACTAGCGTTGGGTATGGTCTGTGTGCGAGCTAAGCTAGCAAACAGAAGGCCCAAACAGACCCAGCTAAGAAGGACCGTTGTACCACCGACGAGCGAAAAGAAAGGATGTGCACATACGCCCAACCCAATGCCACAAAGATGAGTGTAATGATTTGGCTTTCCAGAACTACCATGAAAGGATCGCTAGGTGGTGATAAAAACGAAGCTACATAAAGTCAATGGCTATGGCACAATCGACACACACGAACACTACTCACCTATGGTGATAAGGAAGGCTGCCTGTAAACCATGCGATCATTGAACTAACGATACAAAGATTCACAATGCAACATACCTGCCCCAGAAGATTCTCCACTCGAGGAATAATAAACACCACCACAGCGATCCAAGCGGCAAGGGCACTTCGAATGACGGGTTTCCATTTGGACCAAGTAGAATTGGCTGGTATCCACCGCAAGGTCTGTGGGAGCTTGATCCTCTGCTTTATTGGTTGTGTCTCAGCTGCGTGACCAGAAGACTCGGATGCCTCATTATTCTTCTCTGTTTCGCTCGTTGTTCGTCCGTCCTGATCCCCGTTTAACCCCCCGCGTGAGGGCAGGCGCTGGTTCCTTTCTGCTTCCACGATTGAGTGGAAATTTTGAGTTGTTGGATCTGTCTGTATGCGAACTTGGGGGCGGGGTGGTGCCATGCTGTCCTGGGTTCAACTATAAGTTTTTGAAGGACGATAGATGACAAGGTTCGACTAGGCTTGACTTGGGCTAGACCTTGTGTGGGGTACAACAAAGGTACAATCGGCCCCATTTCAAATTTCATATGACAACAGGAAATCTAACGTTCCATTAGCCAAACTCTCTCATATATTACGTTGACGTCACAGTGTATTTTTGCACATGAGCCTGATACACTACGTTTCAAATGAGATGTTCTCGAGACTGCCACGGGCTACTGCATAGCATCACTATAACACAGCAAATACATCACAAG